>APFE031304387.1:155585-173684 GCA_000404065.3 Pinus taeda | reverse complement strand
GAAATATATCCATGTATTTCTTGAGAAGTCATCTATAAATGATACATAGTACACAGACTTACCTAGTGATGGAACCTTCACAGGTCCAAACACATCACTGTGCACAAGTTCTAATATCTGTTTCGCCCTCTTACTACCAAAGGGGAAAATCACCTGATTCTGCTTCCAATATACACAATCTTCACAGAAATCAAAAGCTCTCTACCTTCTACCATACCTTTACCATGAAGTATTCGAAGGCCCTTCTCTCCAATATGTCCAAGCCTTTGATGCCACAACATGGTCTTCTCTCCAGAGACCACTAGATTTTCTGCTTCACCTTTAGGAACCACAAAACTATTGCACCCATCATAACAGTGCTACCTTACAGCTTGTACAGAGTTCCAATTCGAACTCCCCGCATCAATACTAGTGCTCCCCAAACCATTTTGCAGGTATCCTTCTCGAACATTGTTTTTACTCCTGCATCATCCAGCTTGCTTACAGAAATAAGATTTCTGGCCAATGCAGGAATATGCAGAACACCCAGAAGTGTTCTAACCCTTCCACCTTGCAACTTCATCTTTACTTTTTCACAACCAATGATTCTAGCGTTCCTATCATCTCCTAAGAAGACATCACCATGATCATATTTCTCATACTCGCAGAACCACTCTCTATGGGGAGTGAAGTGAAAAAATGCACCCAAGTTAATCAACCATGCCTCATGATCTACATGTGTACTTGAAGAAGCCAAGTACACATCCCCACCTTTATCTGAGGTGGTTTTTGCCTGTGCAGAAGGAGCATCATGAGATCCCTTTCCTTTGTCAGGAGCTTTAGATTTACAGTCCCTTTTGTAGTGCCCTTCCTTTCCGAATTTCCAACACACCACATTTACAGGTTTTCCTGGAGATTTAGATCTTCCTCTAGATTTAGATCTCCCACTCGATGAATTATTTTTGTTTCTATTCTAGGACCATCCTCGTATAGACAAGGCATCACCATTCTGGCTGTCCATATTTTTTGTCTTATCTCCTCCATTAGCAAGGATGAGACTATTTCATCAAACTGCAAGGAAGTTGCATTGCTACCTATAGCAATAACCAAACTATCCCACAAATCTGGTAGAGAACACAAAAAACTGGTGCACTTATCTTCATCTGAAATTTTAATATCAATAGATGCTAACTGACTTACCACAATATTAAATGCGTTCATATGCTCTGTCACCAACTCTCCATCTTTCATCCTCAGGTTATACAACTTTTTCCACAAGAATAGTTTATTCACTAGAGACTTCAATTGGTACAAAGTCCCTAACTTGTCCCACAAAACCTTTGCCATAGCTTCCCCTAATACATTCAACAATACTGAATCTAAGACACACAATCGTATTATGATCTTTGCCTTCCGATCCAACTTCTTCCATTCATCATCGGACACTCCCGTTGGTTTAGTACCCGGATCTACCACGCTCCACTGATCTATATCCACCAAGAGATCCTCCATCTTGAGTTTCCGCAACTCAAAACTCTGACCATTAAATTTCTCGATCTCTATCTTTCCACTGCTCGCCATCTTCTTTCACCACCAAAATCGATCTTGCAGATCTTCCACTAAACAGGGTCTACCACAGGCTCGAGGGAAAGCCCTTAGTAAAAAAAGGTGTCCCCTTGAAGCCAAAACTTCTCTCATACCAAATGTAGGTTTTAACCCCGTACAGAAATTACCTGCATATGAATTCTAAAACACAAAAAATAAATAATGTGAGAGCATAACACATAAAACACATATACACAGAGATTTTCCCATGGATCCGAAAATGGGGACTACCAACTTGATTTTTCATTATGTTCCTTTTGATGTTATAATACATATTTATACATGCTGAAGCATCCAATATCATGGACCGAAAACCATCGTGTCCAAAAACATGTGTGAAAAACATGCACAAAACCATAGGTGGGTCCGCCCATCCTAACATAGGGTCCAAAACACCCTGTGACCCCCCCTGTCCCTGCTACACAATCGGTGCAACGAAAGGGAGCTCCGCCCCCCCTTTAACCCCCCAGTTAACTTCATGGGCTAGCCATGGAAAGAATATAACACAACCCAACAAGATAGGGTCAATCACTTGGTGTTTGTTTGGCCTATATGTGTAATTTCCTTAGTTAGTTGAGTGGGTGAGGTTAGTGACCTTTGCGCAATTTTTGAGGGGAGTGAGTCTCATGGTGACTATTGGGCCCGATTGTTCAGGTTGGCCAACATGAGAGCTCATTGAATTGCTTGCAGGAAGCATAGCTTGAAAATACTAGCTTGGTTCTTCTACATTGCTCTGGTTGAGAGTCGATTGAGTCGATGGCAAGGTGACGGTCTAGCAGTTAGAAGGGAGTCTGCTCATCAGAACTTTCAACAAAAATGTCTAAGTGTGTGAAAAATCAAAATATGCATAGGTGATCATATGAACACATACTCACATGACTTGATGATGAAACGACCAAACCATCGAGACATACATGTTCAACATGACTGACTGACAATGTAAATGATAAGTGCGACACTCGTGATTGAGCGTTCATTAGTCGAGACGAAGCTTGTACAATAGTGAATGTGATTCCATGTGTGAGTGTGACAGATGCTTTCATGGTGAACACAACAAGCACATACAAAGCGAAGACTTTGAGCGTAACCAGAACATGGTCGCAAGCATGACTAAGACATCAGCATTCAAAAACTTGAAAGCAATGAAAAAGCAAGGAAGATGTAAAGACTCACATGAGATCACGGAGTGAACCCGAGTGTGTGTAGTCATCAAGTGAAACTCTTCAAGGGAGGCTCTGAAATTAATGCAGGCCAAAATTTTGGAGGGTGATTGTAGCCACTATAACGCTTGGCGACATACTAGTAGAAATCCAGCTTCTCTGTTTTGGTTCATTTCTAGAAAAGGGCCTTTTTGTTTCAGGGAGTATTGAATTGTTGTCTGGGTTACTTCAGTTTCCCCACTTACCCCATGGACATACGTGGTCCACTTTTTTCCAACTTAGTCAAACACAATCAAAAGTTCAGCTTATATCTTATTGTTTCGAATCGGGGAAGGGTAGTTTTGTTCATGAGTTGAAGATTTCCAGAGTATAAGTTTTCATTTTTGGTTTTTCTCTGCTGCCAGTAGGCCTGGACAGTACCCTAGTGGAGTCCCGTAGGAACACACACATTTCTCCACTACCAGCGACCCGGGTTCATACCCCGGTGGAGGTGCATGCTTCACCTCTCTGTGCAAGAAGCCTTTCTCTTATTTCACCTTTGTATTTTTCAAGAGGACTCTGCATAGGCACTTATTTATTTTTGGGGCGGAAGAGGGATCTCGACTTATTGAGAGAAGAAGGGGTTGTTCCTTTAGAGAAGCATGTAAGACCTCTAACATAGGTTTTCTCGTTTAGATTTTCCCCTTCTCTGTTTCTACTAGTTGAATGAGCTTGAAAACATAGAGCAAAGGCTAAGTACGGGCATGGGGCTTCCCAGCGTGGTCATAGGGTCAGTATTAGACCAAAAACTTCCCTATCAGATGGTGTGTATTTTCTATCAAGACTTCATCGCCCGAAGGTTACAACCAAGCATAGAGAAGGTAGACACAATATTGGCCAAGTGCTACAGTGTCACGAGTTTCCCCAAATTTCAGCCACATACTCTATTCGAAAGAGAGGACGTAGTAGATGGCAGCACTTATTTTCAGAAACAAAAACAGTAATATATCAAACAAACCAAACAAACGTGAACAAAAATAGTAAGTAGGATAATACAAAGCAAAGACAAAGATAATAAGAAAAAAGAACCAAATGAAACAACAAGAAGAAAGTAGACTATGTACATGGCATGGGTGCGGCCCGACGTACTGAAAATAATGTTTGAGATCTTGGCCATTGGGAAGAAATTTTTCAATCCTCCTGCCTAGTGATTGCAAATGATACATGTGGGCCAACCTTCTCTTAGACCAATGCAACTCCACGGGCTCTGTTACTGGAACCTAGTGGCGTTCTAGAAGATCTTCAAGTGAAGACAACACCATTGTTTCAGGTATTGTGTGCAACATGAGCTCGGATGATGGCACTGGGTATTTATTTTTATTCCAAGAAAGGTTCAAGTTTCTGAAGTCGATTCGTAGGTAGATTTTCCTAGATTTCTTATGTGTATGATTTAAATTAGAAAACCAAGTATGATGATGAACTTTGCAAGTAATACAAACACTTAAAATGTTACTGAATATTTTCGGTGAAAGGAGTGAAAACAACATGTATGTGTTACCTGTTCTTTGTTGCAATGGTTTATCTCCTCCTTTACTTGGAATCTCATGTTGTATTTCTCATGTGTAGCATGTACTCAGGTCATCATCTACTTGTGTAGACCCATCCCAACAATGTTCATTCAAGTGGTCAATGATTTGTCTCTCCTATAGTGTGTAGCTTGTTCCGAGATTGGCCATATTTAGATCATGGTAGGTTCCCAAGTTGGTTTGTTCATTCGTCGTGTTGGTCCTTTTTGTGTTCAACATGAGTGTTTCATACTCAACATGATCGTTTATGCCTTTGAACATCAAAAAGCTCAAAATCATGCATTGTCCATTATTTTGGATGACTGAGATACCCTTGGTCATTGAGCCATCATGTGTTCTCGACTCGTCAAGACTCATAGACCACATCTCGTCTGTACATGGACCATTTGGCGTGTTGGTACTGCTGCTACTACCATTGTTGCTACTACTGCTACTATCAAAACAACAAATTGTACAAGTTTTATTATCATCGGTTGGGCAAGGAAGGAGTCCCAACTATTTGTCTAATGAGGTTGGAGTTGGCCATGTAGTGTAACACTCCAATGTCTTTTCCAGGAGGCAGTTGCCAAACATGAGTTTTGTGAACGCCAACGGTTCATTCTCGCCATTATGGGGAGTGACATTGTGTTTCATATACCTCTTGAATAATAACCGGATTTGGTTGCATCTACCCTTGTATGGAAGCTGCATGTGAGACCAGTCTGTAGAAAAATATCCATCTAGCTTGCTGGACCAGTCCTTAATGAGTAGCAAGCCATATGCTTCCAGTATTTCCACAAAAACTATGTTTATGCATTAGTGAACTCGACCATCATGGGATAGTTAGATGATCACATCTCGAAGTTCACCAATGGTTGGTACTAATGTTCTGTCAAGTTGGATGTTAGTTCCCTATACTACTAGTGTAACCCTTTATTATTATTAGTACAACCCCCTTATTATATTATTGTGCCCATCTAGTCCCCATATTGTTATTATTGTGCCACATAGAAGTCCACTATTGTTATTATTGTGCCCTTAGATTATTATTGTTATGTCGGATTTGATTATATTATGACCCCTTAAGCTCCTATATATAGAAAGGAGGTCTTTTCATTTGTATCATCCAAGAATTTTTCATTTGTGTAATGTAAAGGAGGTTTCCCCCTGGAAGAGGCTTATTTATAAGGTGTTTATCTATATTTTCTATCTTTTAGTGAGCTGGTTTCATAACATTTGGTATCAGAGCTTTGGATTCTAGGGTTTCACTGCTCCAAACAGGTCATTGTGGAGTTTTCACTATAATTTCTTTTTTGCGACATTTCAGAGGCAAAAAAAAATACCCATTTGAGTCGAAATAGTTCTGAACTTCAGGTCCAAATTTCGGATCTTGTCTCACTATATTTTCGGAGATATTATTTGAGGAAGTTTGGGCTTTTGTAAACTCCCGAGTTACATTCCAAACAGGTGACCTGGGGAAAATCATCATAAATTTTATTCTAAGCATCAAACTGAGATTTCATAAGAAGTTTCAGAATGACGACCACATGTAGTTTTCTGTATATCAGTTTCCAGTACTAAGCTCAAAACAGTGACATGTGGTGCTTCGTAAAAGTTTGCTCTACTGAACTAGTCTATACTCAAGTCACCATGGGAGATTTGGCATAACTCTTCCTTGGAGAATCCAATCTTGATCAGACTTGCGATTTTAGAAAGGGGACTTCAAGGGATGTTGTAGGACATGATTTCAGATATTCAAGATCTATATTTACTAAGATACAACAGATTCAATATCGAGCTCTTACAAAGTGAAGAAAAGTTGTGTAGTTTTTTTTAAATTTTGCATAAGATTGGTTTGAAAAATTAGTTTGAAGGAATTAAAAGGGAATAGTGAAGCGTTATTAGCATTGATTGATGGCCTGAAGAAAGAAAATGGAAACACCTAGTAAGCAACCTTAAATATCTAGCATGACTCGTGGAGAAGAGGGAGAAGTGAAACATGATATATCAAAATTACAAGACCAAGTACAACAAATTTCACTCTCACAAAAGGTAATTGAAGCCAAGATGAATGGCGTTGAAGCTAATATGAATGGTGTGCAAGTTAATATGGATGGCGTGGAAGCTAATATCGATGGCATTGAAGCTAATATGAATGACATGGATGCTAAGATGAATGGCATGGATGCTAAGATGGAAGAATTCAAGATAAATTTGAATAAGTTGCTACAAGAAATAGCTACTGATGGTGAAAGTGTAGTAAGGAAACTCATGATGAGAACAAAAGAAATTTTAATCATGATTTCATAGACTCTAATGTTGGATTGAAGACCCACCATGTTCCAAAACTCAATATGAGGAAGTTTGATAGCAAGGACCCTGGAACATGGATACTACAAATGGAGAAATTTTCTGATCTCCATAATGTGCAAAACACACAAAAGGTATGTATTGCAACTTTATATTTGGAACCAAATAAGTTTCTATGGTACTTATGGCTTTGCTCTTGTAAACAAATTGTCACTTGGGATATTTTTATGGAAGAAATTATAGCACATTATGAGGATACAAAAAGCAACACCTTTTTTAGCCAATTGATAAATCTCAAACAAAAGGAATCAATGATGGAGCACATTGAGGACTTCCAAAAATTGAACATAAGGGTAAAAGATATTCCAGAGGAGCATAGGATTTATGTGTTCATAGGGACTTTAAAGGATAATATCCAACATGAGGTTCGCCTCTGGGAACCTGATTCATTCGAGAAGGCATTCAGGTTAGCAAGAAAAATGGAAAGCAAAATTATGGAAACTAGGAAGCTTACCACTCACAACTATAAATATGGAAGTGTTGTTGCCCCTAGCCTTCCAAAAACTACAAGGTTGACACCATAACAATGGAAGAAAAAAGAGAAAAAGGGCTTTGCTATATTTGTGATAGCAAATACACTAAATGTCATAAGTGTGTTGAGAAGAAATTATTCTACATAGATTGTGAAGAGGATGAATAAAAGGAACAAGAAATGTTAAAAGAAGAGGATATACTCTAGGAACAAACCCTAGATAAAGAAGAAATGAATCCTACCTTATCTTGTAATGCATTGGCTGGAATTACCACTCCTCAAACTATCAAGATAGAAGGATATATCAAGAAGAATAAAGTATTAATGCTGATTGATTAGGGAAGTACCCATAATTTTATTCGTTGTAAGATAGCTAAGGAATTGAATTTCTTCCTATATCTAGCACCAGATTGTTAAGTGATGGTTGCAAGTGGAGGAACCGTAAATTTCTCTAGAAAGTGTCGTAATATCAACCTATCCATGGGAGAATATGTATTGAATAGCCCAATTCTTTCCATTCCAATGGGTGGTGCTGATGTTGTACTAGGAGTCCAATGGCTATAATCTTTGGGTACAATAGCTCTTAATTTTCAAGAACTTTTCACGAAATTTTGTGCAGAAGGAAAGGAAGTCGAATTAAGAGGTATTGCAGGGAAACTAAGAGAGATAATTTGATCTAACTTTATGACAAATATTCTAAAGAAAGAATGAGGTGTAATTGCACAATTATGTTCGCTAGAGGTTCCCACATCGAAATCATCTATTTCTCCAGATCTCCAAAAAGTCTTGGACAATAATTCCAAGGTATTTGACACTCCCAAAGGCCTCCAACATATTATGATCATGATCATGCTATTCATTTGATTCTAGGAAGTGTTCCTCCAAACATCAGGCCGTACAAGTATCTGTATGCCCAAAAGAGTGAAATTGAATGTATGGTTGTAGAAATGCTAGAGGCTAGTATAATTCAACCTAGTCAAAGTTCTTTCTCCCCTCTAACAGTATTGGTGCACAAGAAGGATAGGTCATGGCACATGTGTCTAGATTGTAGGGAGTTCAACAAGCTAACTATTAAAAGTAAATTTCTCATTCCTGTTATTGATGAATTATTGGATGAATTGCATGGATCAATTTACTTCACCAAGTTGGATCTTCATCCAATATATCATCAAATCAGAATCAAGACTGAAGACATTCCAAAAACATCATTCAAAACTCATGAGGGTCATTATGAATTTTTGGTCATGCCTTTTGGCCTTACCAACGCACCTTCTAAATTTCAAGGTTTCATGAATTCCATTTTCAAACCCTTCCTTAGAAAATTTGCATTAGTATTTTTTGATGATATACTAATCTATGGCAAGTCTTGGAAGGATCATGTTCAACATGTTGACAAGGTGCTCAAACTATTGGAGGAGAAACAATTATATGCAAAAAGCTCCAAATGTTTCTTTGGATCTTCCATAACATTGGATGCTTCTTGCAAATGTTTTCCTCCATCATGCATTGATCGTCTTAGCAATGGAGAGGAGCATGAAGTTCATTGCCATGCTAGAATCAATCAATCAGTTGTGAACATTGTAGTTGAAAACTTCGAATGAAAGTAGGAATGGGGGGCAACCTGAGTTTGTCTCTTCCATCTGGAGTGTATTGAGCACAGTGGATAGTGACCCAGGAGGTGTGCATGCTCCCTTGTTGGTAGAGGTTGCACTATCTGTTGTTGTTTGTCCCACTACCCAAAGAAGGATATCTCGCAGACTGTAGACTTTGGCTAACTCAAAAAACTAATTTTTGCACAAGTTTTATTCATGTCATCGACTATGTTGTAGTCCAGAGGTAGTAGACTCACTGAGGTGTCCAGGGTGGAATAGATGTTCGTGATGTCTAGTAGACTGTTTTACAACTTTCTTCTCATGGATGTACTCTTATCCATCGTTGTATTCCTGGACTTGCTTTGTGTTTGTTGCTTTCAGGTAGCCGATGGACTGACATTCTTTATCATCTGTTTCACTTTCTCTTACATTTCTCCAAGTGTAGGGGGAGCCGCTTTACTTCTAAGATTGTAATGATCATTTTATTTTTGGGGTTGCTCCTTGGTGTTCATCTTCGCAATTACTTGCGAGCACTGATATGCATTCACTACATGCCTAGAACTTGGTCTTTCATCTGGTGAAACATCTTCGTTATCATTAGTGTCTTCCGGCTACACCTACATATCACCTTCCGCATCGAGTGTATGACTGCAAACAGAGGTAACGACTTGCTTCCAATTTCAAAAAGAGTTCTCGGGGTGGATCTCTTTGTGGAAGGAACAAAAATTAGGATCAGTGCACTAATCGAGTGGGAGCACAGGCTTCTGCGCAAATTTGGAAGTGAACTGGTTGTTACTTGATGAGTCGGTTGATGAAATGCTTGCCTCTCTCTATCTAGGTGGATGGTTACTTGCGAATGTGTCTGTCTCTATTGCTTGAGTTTGCACATTTTGGTGGCCAAGTTCTTGACAAGGCAAGTGAGGGTCTCAATATCAGTTGCTTCCTTGTCTTTACCCTTGCTAATCCTTGCTTGGTGCTTTATGCTTGCATCCATGAAGTCTTTCATTGATTCATCATCCTTGATGACTCCAATTCTGCACAAGTCTTTTTGAACAACAATAGCCTCTTCACAGCTTTCGAAAAGTGTAGGCTTCGTAACTTGCTTGACGAACTACACAATGGTGGTCAGCAGCGTAGACGTGTAATAGTCAACAGTGATGGAGCAATGAGGTTTAGTGTCTACTGCAAATTTGTTCAAAACATGCATAAACCTCTAATTGAAGTCTTTCGCTTTCTCTTTTCCCTCCATCTTGAGGGGTCCCAATTCCTTGACAGCATGGCTGGGGTCTTATCATCAGCAAACGTTTCGAGGAACATATGTTTGAAAGAACCCCAATTATGTATGGGGTTGGGTGGAAGGCTATGATACCAAGCAGCTGCATGGCCATCCAAGGTACATGGGAATAGTCTACATGCTATGTCATCATAAATGTACCTCAAGGGTTTGTAGCTATAGGTAGAGGTTGTCTAACCGGTCTTTTGCCTTCACCGCATTGTTATGGTTGAACTTGATGTTCATCTTCTCTTCTTGCTTTGTCATCTTAAGCAAAACAACTGGGAGAGCCAATGTTCGTTGAGTCATCCATTCAAGATTTAGGTCAACCATCATTTTGTCTTCTTCATCTTCTTCCTCTCCTTCAAAGTCTAATGGGTTCAGATATGAGTCTTTTGGTTCATCTCCACCTCCACCTCCTATACCAGAGTTCAATCCCAAGATCACAAGAGTGCCTTGTTCATATTCAACGAAAATTAGAGGTTCCTTTACATATTCAATAGCTTTCTCTAGACCTTCAAGCGTGGAAAGGACTGCTTCTTCCATCAATGATACAACAACTCCTAAGGGAGTGGCTTTTGGCTTACTAGATGTGTGTGGAAAATGTTGTATGCCTGGGGTCAGTCCAACTACTTTCATGAACTAGCGAGTGACAGGATGACTGGAGCGAAGGTGTTGATATGAAATCTTGTGTTCAATTCTGAGAGGTGAGGAGTAAGCAACTGCAGAGTCGCTTGAGAGGTAGTGCAAGTTACTGCCTTGACCAGATGTTTGGTGAGTGAGTGTGAGGGGAATTTCAGCCATGTACAACTCGTTGGTCTCCTTCTAGCACCAGAAATTTTGATGGTGCTAGACCTGCCAAGATTCAAGGGATCACCTCGTTTTGAAGTCCCAACTAGAACTCACACCATTTGGTGTGGGAGTCCCATCTGGTATGATGGCCAGGTTGCCATTGTCTTAAGGATTCTCCTCAACTCCCCCTTTCCAGTACAGGAGAGTGGTTCGCTTTGTCTTCGAGATGTGAGGTTCACATGCCTGGTGAGTGTAAGTGTCACTTGTGTCAATGGCTTTTTCACTGTCAAGGGAGACGGTGAGAGTGAGCTCCAGGTCGACTGGGAGCAGTACCAACACTGCTAGAAAACACAACACAATAGGACATGCACAAGATATGGTGTAGTAGTCCACATGGATGTGACAGTGACAAAATACAAGGTGAGATAACATGTATAGAACTCATGGAGCAGTCCAAACAAGTGCAATGGTTGTTATAGCAAGCTTCATGTGAAAGGTCTATCTGATGTCTGAGAGAGCAGTCTACACGGGTGAGACAACATTAACAGCATATACAAAACATTTCCATTTATAGATTAAGCATTACAACAAATGAAGAAGTTCATATGTAGAACACAGGTTAAAGCAACATGCATTACAAGTGTTAAAGACTAGTCTTCCAACAAATACAATACATGTGTGAAAATGTGTTGGCCTGTTAGTAGGCTTCTAAATTAAGCAAAAGTTCCAAGACACATCGTTACACCATACATTACTAACCTCAAGTGCAGGGTGTTAGATGTTGGAAATAATACTGAGAGGGGGGGTTGAATCAGTATTATCAAACTATTTTGAATTTATACAAATATTTACATATGAGTCTGGTGTATACCTTCCAAACTTATAATATATTAATCTGTGTGTCTGAACCATATAGCAAGAAGAAAAATAGAGCAACAGTCAGACCAAAGAACACAACATATAAGGTGGAAACCCAATGTGGGTGAAAACCACCTGATGCAATATGTCTCTATCTTCTTCCAATTAGAAACTTATTTTTACAATGATTTTGTACTGGTGCATTCCTTTACCAGTACGTAGGCTTCAACCTGCGGAAGGATACAACCTTCTCTTTTCTTTTAGGGGCCATGTTTCAAAAATTTTCATACTAGATCCATGAACATTAAATAATCATCAAGTACATGTGAACCAAGCAATCTCCGTTCCACAAACAACTAATGCAGTAATCAGAAAAGCAATACCAGTAACCAGACACCGATTCTAAACCCAGAACTCTATAACAATAGACAAAAGGCAGCCAAAATATATTTCAAGAAAAGTCTGCAACTTCACCAATAGAAACCTATGGATATCCGTGCTTCTTCTGCATCGAGTCCACACAGCTCCACACCTTCTTGCCTTCTGTTCTCTGTTCTACGCATCTTTGTACCTGCGCTATCCACTTGACTGCACACCTATGCACCTAATCCGTCTTTTGGCCTGCGCACCTCCGCACCTGAGCCATCTTCTGGCCTGTGCACCTCCGCACCTGCGTTGTCTTCTAGCATGCAGACCTTCGCACCTATTCCGTATGACACCTGCGGACGTTCGGGTATAGACACTTTATCAGTCCTCAATTATACCCTAGATTGTCAAATTCACAGATCTGATCATGCGCCAAAGAGATCAGTAGATTCGCCTTATAATGCTCAGGTTTCTCCTTGATTCAGATCTAGCTATCACCCACAGACTTATCACTAGAATTTCAGATCTAGCTCTTAAGATATTCAACGTACACAAGTGAATAGGCCAACTGATCTCCTTCCCTTTTTTTTTTGATAGTCAAGGCCTTTCTCAAACCATGGACCAAAACCATAGAGATCCAATACTAGGGACCCAAAAACTTGGGTTTAGATGCAAAACCATGGACCAAAAACATAGGATCAAAAGCGTCGGACTAAATACCATGGACCAAACATAAGATTTTCCACGTGCACACGTTTCTTTGCATGAAATTCCATGCATTTTAGGTTCGCACTTTTTGATCAGAGCGCATGCGAACTTATCCGCATCTTATGAATTGCGCACCTGTGTAACCTGGCAATGTCCACATCTTTTGGACCGTGCACATGCAGAACCCAAAAATAATATTGTTGCACTATAAATTGTCATCTGATTCCTTAGTCTTGCATCCCATGTATTGTGTATATGTGAATTGATCTTCTGTGAGTGGGTTGCCATCAAGTACAACACATACATCATAATGCCAACAATCTCCCCCTTTGGACTTGATGGCAACAATACCCAATCACTCTCCCCCTTTGACATTAAGGGAAAAGGGTGGACCATTCTGCTGACTATACTCCCCCTGAGTACCTATTGTCTATGCTGAAGTCTCCTACTCTACTGAAGTGTTTTTCATGCTCCCCTGACTGTAAGCAATGTCTGCGAAAAAGATGTTCTACAAGAAAGAATCATCACTCCATATATCATAAGTGACAAAGACTCATACATACATCCATCTCCCATCCAAGTGGGAATAAAGCAAGAACATACATCATTCATCCCATGCATAGTGGGGAAACCAAAATAGGTTGTTACATGACCTTGACATGACATAGAAACAAAAAGATCTACAACAAGACTATGATAGCTATCAACAACTATCATCAGTATCTGTCAATCTACCTTCAGATCAACAAGCATTTATTCCACCAAAACAATTGTGAAATCAAACTAAGGAGATCTAAGATAATGCCAACAATGCATTATAAAAGAATATATGATCCCCCTGAACCTATACCAGAAGATCTCTGTCAGACCCATGCGACTGGACCCTCATAAACCAACATATGTACACGTATCCACCTGCGCACAACCATAGACAATATTCAACAGCAAGATGATGCATCAACGACCCCCAGCTTCTGTCTGAGGTATTCAAATGTCTCCCTGGGAAATGGTTTTGTGAGTATATCAGCAACTTGTTCCTTGGAAGGAACATACTCCAATTTAACCTTTTGTTCAAGAACTTGTTCCCTTAGAGAATGATACTTGATAGGTATGTGCTTAGTCTTTGAATGCATGACAGGATTTTTTGAAATATTGATTGCACTTGTATTATCACAGAAGATGGATATAGGTGGAGTATAGGTGATTTGAAAATCTTGCAAAGTTTGCATCATCCAAAGAAGTTATGTGCAGCAAGATGCAGCAGCCACATATTCTGCTTCAGCTATAGATAAAGCAATTGAACTTTGTTTCTTGCTGAACCAAGATACTAATCTAGATCCCATAAAGAATGCACTACCACTAATGATTTTTTTTTTCATCCACGCTTCCTGCCCAATCTGCATCTATATATGCATGAAGTGTGAGATATGCATCTTCAGGATACCATAAGCCATAGTTTTGATTTCCTTGAAGATATTTGAAGATCCTCTTAACTTCCTGAACATGTGCTTCCTTTGGATTAGCCTAAAATCTTCCAGCTATTCCCACTGCATGCATGATGTCTAGCCGAGTTCCTGTTAGATAGAGTAGGCTGCTAATCATGGATCTATAGGTTGGTTGATGTACTACTGCTGATTCATCATTAGCACTGAGGCTGCATCCTTTTACCATAGGGGTACATACCGGTTTCAAGTCTTCCAAGCCATATTTTTTCAAGATCTGCTTTAGGTACTTGGTTTGTGATAAAAAGATACCATATTTATTTTGTTGGATTTGTAACCCAAGGAAATATGTCAAATCACCAAGAAATGACATTTCAAATTCTTTTTGCATCACCAAAGAAAAGTTTTGACTCATGGCTTCTTCATTGCTGCCAAAAATGATATCATCAATGTATACAACAAGTATTAGCAATTTATCATTATCAATGTTTATATATAGATTTCTATCTGCTGAGCCTTTTGAGAATCCTTGTTGATGAAGGTATTTGTCCAGATGATAGCACCATGTCCTTGGAGCTTGTTTAAGACCATAGAGTGCCTTCTTAATTCTACATACAAGTTTTGGATCATTTCCAAGGATAAACCCATTAGGTTGTTTTATATATACTTCTTCATTTAAGTCTCCATTCAGAAAGGCAGATTTTACGTCCATCTGAAATACTTTGAACTTTTGAAAGCTAGAGAGAAAAAGGAACATTCTTATAGCCTCAATTCTGGCAACTGGAGCAAAAGTTTCTTCAAAGTCTATGCCTTCTTGTTGCGCATACCCTTTACAAACAAGTATTTCCTTGTTTCTAACAACTTCTCCATTTTCATTTAGCTTATTTTTCAAAATCCATTTTGTCCCTATGACATTTTTATCTTGTTGTTGAGGAACCAACTCCCAAGTGTTATTCTTCTCAATCTGTTCAAGTTATTCCTCCATGGCCTTAACCCAACATTCATCTTTGCATGCCTCTTTTACATTCTGTGGTTCTGTGGAGGAGAGCAAGGCTAGATAGCTTGAAGCTTCTGTAATGGTTCTTCTTGTTTGTACACCTACCTCTTTCTGCCCCAGAATTTGGGATTCCAAATGATTCTTTTGAACATATCTGGATGGAGTCTTCTCTTCTATCCTTATCTATTCTTCTGGTGCCTCATGGATTTCTTCTTCGTCATGAATCTGATTTGATGGTGACAGATAATCTTCACCATCTTCGAAAACTTTAGATTTTTCTTGTCTAGGAGAGTTTATTTCTTCATCAACCACTACATCAATGCTTTCAACAATTTTTCCAAGTCTTTTATTGTAACATTTGTAAGCTTTGCTGTGAGGAGAATAGCCAAGTAGAATGCCTTCATCCGCTCTAGGTTCAAACATGCCAAGATTTTCATCAGTCTTTTTAATGTAGCATTTTCTTCCAAAGATTTTGAAGTATTTTACAGTGGGAGTCTTACCATACCAAAGTTCATGAGGAGTCTGAGTGTTGTTTACCTGGACATTTGTCTTGTTGAGAATAGTAACAGCGGCAAATGCGGCTTCACCCTAGAAGGTTGGGAGAGTTCTAGACTCATCAAGCATAGCACGGGCCATTTGTTGAATTGTTCTGTTCATCCTTTCCACTACTCCATTTCATTGAGGAGTCCTTGCAACAGAAAATTTCCTTCTGATTTCATGTTCTTCACAAAATTCGAAAAATTCATCTGAGGTAAATTCCCCTCCTCGATCAGATCTTAGACATTTGATTTTGCGATTTGATTGGTTTTCAACCAAAGCTTTGAATGAGTTGAACTTTTTGAAAGCTTCATCTTTATACTTCATGAGTCCTATCCAACACATCCTTGAAAATTCGTCAATGAACAATATGAAATGCTCTTCTCCTCGAGGTGATCTCTTCCTAGTTGGACCACATATATCAGTGTGGACAAGTTCAAGTGGCTTGCTAGCTGAACCTTCCTTCTCAGGGAAATTAGTTCTGGTTTGATTACCAAATTGAAATGATTTGCATATTGTATTATCTGGAATTATGATGTCAGGAAGATCACGAACTTCCTGATATTTGCATGCTTTCCTAATCTGGGAGAAGCTAAGATGCCCCAATCTTTTGTGCCATAGCTAGTGTTCGTCATTCTTTCTCAGATAGCATTGTTGTTCTCCTTCATTGAATATGTATAAATTATTTGGAGTTCTTGTGCCTTTGATCACTATTTTTCTTGTGTCAAGATCATGAACAATGCATCCATTTGATCTAAATATTACCTCAGTTCCTTTATCGCACATTTGACTAACACTCAATAAATTATGCTTTAAGTCATCAACATACAGAGCATTACTAGCATTGACCTTCTTTTTCAAATGAGCAGAACCCTTACCTTTTATGAATGCAGGGGTGTCATTTCCAAATGATACCTTCTTTTCCCTTTCTAAGGTAGTATATGACTGAAGTTTTCCTTTATCGCCTGTCATATGTTTTGAGCATCCGTTGTGAATGTACCATTGATTTTCCTGTCCTTCTGCATATAAGGCGATCCCACAGCTTTCTGGTTGTAGATCTTTCTTTCTCCATGTTTTGGAACTCAATGAAGCCTGCTCCTTCTGAATTGTTTGCCGAAACCTGCTCCTTCATTTAGAATCTTCATGACCGAAATTGTTACAAATAGTGCATTCTATTTCATTTTCAAGAGCAGAGAAGTTATTGTAGGTTCTTTTCATGAATCCTGTCTGTTAAACAGACATGGACAACGACAACAAATAGGAAAGATAAAGCATGCATTGCATTTTTATTAACAATTTGATATACATTTATAGTACATTTGGTGACCGTTGGGATTCACATCTCAAGGTCTCTTGGACTGCTTTGTCCATTCGGCTTCCACACTAACCCTTTAGGATTAGGTGTCCAACATTCCCCCCCTTAATCCGAAGGGTTATGTATGAGTCCAAGAAAAGAGATGTAATACAAAATGTGCAATAATGCATGGCAGCACTAGGCTGAATGTGCTCTTTGAAATGTTGGTAAAAAAGGGCGGTGGTTTAAGGATAGCCACCAACACTGGAACGCTTAGTGCAGTTCCTGGAACTCTTCCAAACTTCACAAGAAGATGTAAGTCTTCTGCTAGAGGAAGTGTCCTATTGTTTTAAAGAGGGAAAACTTCAACCATAAAAGGGAGGCCTCACCCCGCATAAAAGGTAAAACTTCAACCTGTAAAAGGGAAGTCTCAACCTGTGTTTAAGGATGACCAACAACTCTGGAATGCTTATGCAATTCCTGGAACTCTTCCAAAACTGGCAAGAAGCTGTAAGTCTTCTGCTAGAGGAAGTGTTCTCAATTTTGTTCTCCGAAACTCTTCCAAAACTGGCAAGAAGCTGAAGTCTTCTGCTAGAGGAAGTGTCCCACATCGCTAACTGAAGGCATGTTCAGGCATCTTTGTCTCTGGCTACAACTCTGAAACTGGTGTGGCAGGTTGTGGCTCAGGCTCGCTTGATGTGACTTTGAAGCTTGTAGATGACCATCATTTCCCCCCCTGTCAGATACAAGGTGAGAAGATGGATAAAACTCAACTGCAAGACTGTTCAATATTCGGGAACAAGTTCTGACATGTGTTTGGAATATCTTCTTGGCTGTTGATGCCCATTGCCAAGAAGCCATCCATCCTAGATGAATCTTTGTTCTTGCAGGACGTTTGTTTCTGAAGCATCTGTTTGAAGAACGACTGGTTTTATGGTAGTGCTTACATGGACGAAGATCAAAACAGTGATCTTTCAAATGGCCAAATCGATCACAGTGTTGGCATTTCACGATCTGTTGTTGTTGTTGCTGCTGTGGAAGAGGGGCAGAGTCTGGAACAGCTGGAGCTGAACTGTCATAAGGAGCAGGTGAACTGTCATTAATGAAACC
>APFE031304387.1:143105-155565 GCA_000404065.3 Pinus taeda | reverse complement strand
TGCATCTGCATGTACAACTGCTGCTTTATTTGAATGGGCTGTAACATTATTGACTTGCTGCTTATGGGAGTCTATTTCAATCTTCTGAACAAAAACAGGTTCAAAATGATGACTCCACTGCTGTAATTTTGCTCACTGAAGCTGAGATTCAAGCTCCAAAAAGTCTATTTTTTCCTGTGTATTCTGCAGACATGCTTTAATGTCACAAAGAGTGTTCTTGTTGATTTTAACTGTGTCTTCGACAGTAGATTGTATCAGAGTTTTGAGAAACTCTAATACACCACCAATTAGAGTCATTTTCTCCAATGCAAACTGACACTTTAAAATTTGTTCACAACTATGAACCAATGTTACTCCAAGGTATTCTCAAACTTTGTTCTCCCAGAAAACTACAACAATCAAGTGATATTCTTCCTTGAGGAATGAACCAAAAGCAAGATTTGAACTCTACAAGTATTCTCCAAATCTTTGAAGAAATTTGAGATACCTATGAATAATATGACCTCGACATATCATAACACCAACAAATTCAAATAGGGCCGGCTTGTTATCTGGATGTAACGTGATGCCCACTCATCCTCTCATTCTTATAAGAACAACATTCTTTCACACCTCCAACTTTCTGTTGTTTTCTTCCATTCCAAGAGCCTCAAACTCCAACAATCGCAAATCCACATCCTCTACACATAGCCAAACGTAAATCCGAATCCTCTGGGTTCAAATCCCACTCTCAAAAGAATCAATAACTGGGTAGCCAGACTCAAATATTCTGGAATTTTACAACGTTGACATCCTCTGTGGAATTTTAAGGATAGCCAGGCTCAAATCTTTGGGAATTTTACAACGTTGACATTCGTTATTTAGTTTTTATTAATATGATATTTGTCTTTGACAGAGCCTATACATCGTATTACATTGGAGCCCAAATTCTATCTATGTATCCAACATTAAAAGGAGTAACCAGGTCCGGAAAGTGAAACTTGAGATGGGAGGCCAGGTGCTCGCTGTTTTGATGATTTTCTCGATTTTATTCTGTGATACTGGGAACTTGTGTCGAGCAGTCCACAATGACAGCATGGTGAATATAGGTGTGCTCTTAAACTACAACTCTTGGGTTGGAAAGGTAGCCAAAACCGCCCTTGAAATAGCACACGACGACATTAATAACGACACCCAGCTACTCAACGACTCTCGCCTGGTTCTACTGTTCCGTGATGTTGACATCCTCTGTGGAAGTCCCGAGTTCGATTCTCGGAATGCCCCTAGTAAGTCGCAGGGGCGAGGTTATCTTTTTCTTTTGTCTTTTAAAAACCGCTCGTAGAGATAAGTTGCATTTCTTTGTCTTTGAATGCCCTTTGAGAAAGCTCTAACAGTAAAAATTGCTACTCGGAATGCCCTTTGAGGTCACAGAGGTAAGTTGGCTTTATTCGTTTCTAAAAGCTCGAATAGTAAAGGTTTCTCTTCACTGCATACCGAGAGAGACAAAGTAGAGGTCCCAATCCCCATCTCTGCTTCATGGAAATACCAGCAGAGTCAACGACCTGTACCCACTGCATCAATTCTTCTTGAATTCCAGTAAAGCTGATATACCTGTAAGCAGTAATAGGAGGAAGGATCACTCGGTGCCCAGAACCTTGTTGAAGGATCCTTTTTTTTTTTTGTCCGCGACCAACACGCGGGAGGATCAACAGGTCACTATAAAACAGGTCATCCTTAAAGAATTTCCAGAAAATAATTGTGCTTGAACTGAGGCAGGAAGGTGTGGAGCCTCATAAAGAAAACTTTTTTTCACTCTCTCTCTGGCCAAGCCTAAGAGCATGAAGCCATTGGTGCATAAGCCATCAGAATCTGATTATCATAAGACCTTTGGCATAATAGCTAGGACTAAGGCCTCAATATCTGAAGGGATTGATATGCGGCATCAAAATTTTCATGAACAGGTGTCTTCTCAGATCATCAATTCTCTGCGATCAACAATTGAATATGGGGCCCATCAATTTAATGTCCTGCTAAGGAATGCAAAATCCACCAATGAATTCCTCCCGGCGTGAAAAGCCCAGGTTTACACAAACCACAAAAACAAGTGGCTCATATAATATGAGCAGGGCAGGATATCGCCTGCTCTGATACCATGTTAAACAGACATGGACAGCGACAACAAATAGGAAAGATAAAGCATGCATTGCATTTTTATTAACAATTTGATATACATTTATAGTACATTTGGTGACCGTTGGGATTCACATCCCAAGGTCTCTTGGACTGCTTTGTCCATTCGGCTTCCACGCTAACCCTTTAGGATTAGGTGTCCAACACTGTCATACCCCTTTGTTTTTGAGCTTCCCTAGTCATGATGGTCTTGTAGGCAACACACTAAGTAGCTTTATGACCAAAGTTATGGCAAGAGAAACATTGGCCATTGAAGAAATTCCTGCGACTATCAAATCTACCAACCATATGATTGTAATTTCCATCCATTCTTGAGCTAAATTGAGAATGATTTACCTATGGTCAGTTGAGGCTTCTGTTCATCCATGAAGTAGATTGATCTCGATAATCTTTGATCATTCTTGAAGCAACTTGTCCCTGATTTACCTGGTGATCTGCATCATGCTTTTGTTGTTCATTTCTCCTTGCTGCCTCAAGATAACTTTTGGAGGTGGATGGCTTCTATGCTTACTTTTGAGATTGAGACGCTTCTTCAAAATATCCGAGACCTGTACTGATCAGAGGAGAACGTTGCGCTTTGATAATCTCATCTAAAGTTTCAGATCCTTTAGCAAATCTAAGATTAAGAGCTTTTGTTTTCTCAATTTCCTTTCTAAGTCCCACAATTTCACATTCTAACTTTTCATTGTGTTTATCCTTTTCAGCAAGTTGGAATGTTAGAGTATCTATAATCATATTCTTTTCTTCTAAACAAATTTTAAGTTTAGAAATTTCTTCATAAATACCTTCTTCATTTATAACATCTAAGAAATCATCACCTTCAAAAGCCATCAAAAGTATATTATCATGACCTTGTTCATCTTCATCACTATTTGAAAGTCCATCACTGTCTTCATGAGTATAATAGCTCTTCTTACTTACATACTGTTTTTTGTTCCATCTAACAGGGTCCTTACCTTTGTCTAGTTTATCTTTATGAGGACATTTTGCAGCATAATGACCGACTCTTCCACAAGCAAAGCATTTGAAAGGTAGCTTACCTCTGAATCTTCCAGTTCCCCGTTGAAGGTTCTTGACAAAATTTGTTTCTTCCTCTTCTTCTGACATATGTCCTGGCTCATAATAGTCTCCTTTTCCTGAAGCTTTGAATGCAACTTCTCTTCTGTCCAATGGTCCTCCTTTTCTCATTTTGTAAGCAGTTAGAATTCCATGTAATTGTGACATGGTAAGATCTTTAGATTCTCCTTTTCTTCTATGGTAGAAGCTTTTAAATCAAACATAGGAGACAAAGATCTTGGAACTTTTTCAACCAAAACAACATCTTTTATTTGTTCACCCAGGTTTTTCATGCAATTTACGATCTCATCTATACGTAGGAAATAACTAGCCACACTTTCATCATTATGCATTTTGAGATTTCCATATCGAATTCTAAGAGTTTGCAATTTTGCTCGTTTTACCTGCTCATCTCCTTCATAGCTCAGAACGATCTTGTTCCATATTTCTTATGTGCTTTTGAGCTGCATCGCCTTGACAAATTATGATTGAGATAGACTTCCCAATAGAGTATTGATAGCTTTTCAATTTGTTTCATACTGCTTCTTACTAGCTGAATCTGTAGGAGTTGCTGATGGAAATGTGTATCCTGTTTCCATAATATCCCAAACTTCTGTACCAAGAGATTGAAGATAGGCAGTGATTCTTACCTTCCAATAGACGAAGTTGTTCCCATCAAATATTCGTCGCCTAATAGATGCTTCCTTTTCATAGTTGCTCATGATGATAGATCTTCCTTCAAGCGATCAAGCTTTTCCTAAAGAACTTGCTCTAATACCAATTGTTGGAAATAATACTGAGAGGGGGGGTGAATCAGTATTATCAAACTATTTTCAATTTATACAAATATTTGCAGATGAGACTGGTGTATACCTTCCTAACTTATAATATATTAATCTGTGTGTCGGAACAATATAAAAAGAACAAAAATAGAGCAACAGTCACACCAAAGAACACAAGATATAAGGTGGAAACCCAATGTGGGTGAAAACCACCTGCTGCAATATGTCTCTATCTTCTTCCAATTAGAAACTTCTTTTTACATTGATTTTGTACTGGTGCAGTCCGTTACCAGTACGCAGGCTTCAACCTGTGGAAGGCTACAACCTTCTCTTTTCTTTTAGGGACCATGTTTCATAAATTTTCATATTGGATCCATGAACATTAAATAATCATCAAGTACATGTGAATCAACCAATCTCCTTTCCAAAAACAACTAATGTAGTAATCAGAAAAGCAATACCAGTAACCAGACACCAATTCTAAACCCAGAACTCTGTAGCAATAGACAAAAGGCAGCCAAAATATATTTCAAGAAAAGTCCGCAACTTCACCAATAGAAACCTGTGGATATCCGCACTTCTTTTGTGTCGAGTCTGCGTAGCTCCACACCTTCTTTGTATTCTGTTCTCTGTCCTGTGTAGCTTCACACCTGCGTTGTCCATTTGACTGCACACCTCTACACCTGATCCGTCTTCTGGCCTACGCACCTTCACACCTGCGCCATCTTCTGGCATGCGCACCTTCACACCTGCGCTGTCTTCTAGCCTGCACACCTCTGCACCTGCGCTGTATGATGCCTGCGGAGCTTCGTGTACAGACACTTTATCAGTCCTGAATTATACCCCAGACTGTCAAATTCATAGATCTAATCATGCACCAAAGTGATCAGTAGATCCACCTTATAATGCTCAGGTTTCTCCTTGATTCAGATCTAGATATCACACATAGAGCTATCACCAGAATTTCAGATCTAGCTCTTAAGATATTCAACATACACAAGTGAATAGGCCAAATGATCTCCTTCCCTTTCCTTTTATAGTCAAGGCCTTTCTCAAACCATGGACCAAAACCATAGAGATCCAGTACTAGGGACCCAAAAACTTGGGTTTAGATGCAAAACCACGAACCAAAACCATAGGCTCAAAAACATTGGACTAAATACCATGGACCAAACATAAGATTTTCCACGTGCGTGCTTTTCTCTGCATGAAAGTCCGTGCATTTTAGGTTCGCACTTTTTGGTTGGAGTGCATGCGAACTTATCCGCATCTTATGAACTGTGCACCTATGAAACCTGGCAATGTCCGCATCTTTTGGACTGTGCACCTGCGGAACCCAAAAATAACACTGTTGCACTATAAATTGTCATCTGATTCCTTTGTCCTGCATCCCATGTATTGTGTATATGTGAATTGATCTTCTGTGAGTGGGTTTCCATCAAGTACAACACATACATCATAATGCCAACATTAGAGTCACTACTTGCTCCTCAAATAAAATAATATAGACTCTCTTGGTTATGTGGGAACAGGTGAGGTGAAAAATTCCTTTGCATGTATAAATGAGGGGGTATTTATAGCCAAGGGTGAAACTAACCATTATGGCTGTTCAACTACCCTCATGACCCTCTGACTTCCATGACTCTATGACTTACATGACTCATTGTTCAACAAGTGGGTCTCCTGGACTTCCACGTTACATCATCTTGATTGCCAACAAGCCCAGGGTTGAGATGTGGGCCACATGACTCATGATATGACTCGACATAACTTGACATGACAATGCTGGTACATTTTGTGCTACTGCTAGAGTGCACGTCGAGCAATAGTGCTATTGCGTGATGGATGTCTTCATGGTGTGTCATAACTTCACCCCTGCATGGTGAAGTGCGCGGAGTCTTTGATGGTCCTTGGTTCACTTGATGAAGCTTTAGCATGTTGTTCCTTTCTTGAATGTTGGAATACTTGACATGCTCATTTGTTCGTGAAGGTGCATGTTCGTTGTGTTTGCCCATTTCACATGTATCGTTCATTTGTCCATTGGTGACCCTATCTTTCTACATGTGATCCCTTCATTCATCCCATTAATCATCTTTCCATGTTTGTTGGTGTACCTGTACCTGTAGTCACTCATGATGAGATGACATCAAATCCAAAACCTCCTAGTCTACCATGACACATGATCATTTTGGATGCATGTGATCGGAAGAGGTAGAAAGGCTATGATTTGGGATGATGGCTCTAGGAACTGCTGATGAAAATTGTGCAAGAGTCACTGAGTGATGGACATGGGCAATCTGAGTCCAAAGTGACTATGTGCGAGGTTTGGCTTGGTTGGGAGGAAAAATTGTGCAAATTTTGGGAGGAACAGTGTGGCCTACTCGAAGGCAAGGTAGCCATGCCTTATGTATTTTTTAGTACAAATGGGCAGCGAGGCTGGACAACCAGATTTGTGCAATTTTCCAGAGGAACGGGTTGGGCTAGATGAAAGGTCAGTAGGGAGAGATTATGCAATTTTTCTAGGCATCTGCCTGAGAGTCTAGCAACCAAAACTGCACAATTCCCAGAGTGAACTTCCAGTTGGCCGTTGCAGTGACTGGTAACCAAAACTGCATAATTCCGAGAGGGAACTATTGGTTGGTTGTTGGGGTCACTGGTAGCAGAAACTGTGCAATTCCTGTAAGGAATTGACAATCTACAGCTAGGGGTTCATGGTAAGGAAAACTTCACTAGGGCCCAGAGGCCGACTTGCTAATCATATCTCCAGAACCTCTAGGCTGAGCTGATTGATTGTCAATGGAAGGCCCACCCATGAACACTACATAATTTATGTGATGAGAAGCTTGTCAACTTTTGGGATGACTGACTAAACAAACTGTTTAATTTTCCAAGAGAGACAAGAATGGGAACTTGGTGTCTGTTCGACTATCTGCACAATTTCCTCAATCAACTGAGTAGGTGAGGTTAGTGGCTTCTATGCAATTTTTGAGGGGAGTCAGTCCCGGGGTGATTCCTAGGTCTGACTATCTAGGTTGGCCAACATGAGAGATGATTGAATTTCTTGCATGAAGAGCAACTTGAAAATACTAGCTTGGTGCTTCTGCATTATTTTGGTTGAATGTCAATCAAGTTGATGGTAGGGTGATGGTCCCACTGTCAGTGGGGAATCTGGTCATAAAAAATTTAGGCAAAAATGGCTAAGTGTGTGAAAAATCGAAAGATGCGTAGGTGATCATATGAACACATAATTGCATGACTTCGCGATGAAATGACCAAACCATCCAGACACACATGTTTAACATGACTGACCAATAGTATAAATGCCAAGCACAACACTTGTGACTGATTTTTCATTGATCAAGACGACGCTTGTGCGACAGTGAATGTGACTCCATGTGTGAGTGCGATAAATGCTTTTATGGCGAACACAACAACCACATATGAAGCAAAGACTTTGAGCGTAACCAGAACATGGTCGCAAGCATGGCTTAGACATCAACATGTAGAGACTTGAATTGAATGAACGAGAAAGGCAGATGTAAAGACTCACACGAGCTCACGGAGTGAATCCGAGTGTGTGTCATCATCAAGTGAAACTCTTCAAGGGAGGTTCCGAAATTGGTGCAGGCCAAATTTTGGAGGGTGATTGTAGTTGCTACAATAGATACATAGCTCACATCTGATTCGCCATCTCCCATATATCTTCATTGGGCCCAAATTACTTCCATTGCACTTTAACTTGCTTGATTTCTCAGTTTTGGAGTATGAGCACCTTATTGTGTAATATACATTGAGGCCGTCACTGCAATTATCCATCTAGTTCCACCTACAATATAGACCTATCAATCACATGATCAACATCCTTAATGTACTTCTTAACCAAAGATACATGGAAAACATCATGGACTTTCACTGTCAGAGGCAGTGCAAGTCAATAGGTTACTGGCTGAATCCTCTCAATGATACTGAAGGGTCCACAAAACTTTGGTGCTAGCTTGGCATAAGATCCAATCCACAAGGAACTCTTCTTTGGCTTGATGCATAGGTACACCTATTCCCCAACCTAGAACTCCTTGAACAACTTGTTCTTATCTATATAACTCTTCTGCCTATCCTATGCTGCCTTTAGATTCTTCTTGATCACTTGCATTTCATGTTCCATGTCTGCCAACATATCTGGTCCAATCAATACCCTGCTAATAGGCTCACTCCAACTGATGGTAGTGTTACAACTCCACGCATACAATGTCTCAAAAGGACTCATCCTCAATGATTCCTAATAATTGTTGCTGTATGCGAACTCTACCAAGGGGAGATACTCTTCCCACTTCAATTGTTGATGCATCACATACATCCTCAATAAGTCTTCCAATATCTTGTTGATCCTCTCTATCTATCCATCTGACTGCAGATGATAAGTTGTACTCAAGGCCAAGTCTATGCCCAAACCTGCAAATAACTCCTTCCAAAACTTGGAAGTGAACTTTGCATCCTTATCTGACACAATATTCTTTGTAAAACCATTTAACCTGACCATCTCAGATGAATACTTGTGTAACATCGTTGGTTGAGAATGTATGCTTCACTAGAATGAAGTGCGAAACCTTTTTCAACATGTCCACAAAAACCATGATGGAATCATGATGTGTCACTGTCTTTGGCAACCCTCTAATGAAGACCATGGAAATGACCTCCCATTTCCACTCTGGAATTGTGATCGACTGTAGCATTCGACTTGGATGTTTTCACTCTACCTCCACTCGCTGACAATCAAAACACTTAGCCACAAACTCTGCTACATCCCTCTTCAAAATCGGTTAGTAATAAAATTTCTTCACTTTAGTCAATGTCTTCTAATAACGTGGGTGACTTGAATACGGTTTCGCATGAAACTCTCTCAAGATCAGCTTATTGAACTCATTGTTATCTGGCACATATATCTTGTCTCTAAATATGAACAATCCATCCAGTGTAAGACAATAATCCATACCCTGTGCACTTGCACCTGTAGTTGTACTTGTACCTATGCCTACACCTATATGGCCACCTCTACCTATAGCACCACATGTACTTGTACCTACATCTGTACCTGTAATATCACATGTACCTGTAACAACACCCTGCTGCAACCTGTGCACATTCTCAATATACCTAAAATATTACTAACCTACCTACAAGATCATATCTTATAAGTCTGTCCCATAGGAGCTCATAGCTACCACGTGATTTACCTATATCCACCTACTAAGAGCATCCACCACCCTATTCTCTTTATCTTTTATGTACCTTATCTTGAAATCAAACTCACTAATTATGGCCAACCATCTAGTCTACCTGTCATTCATATTTGGCTGGTCAAACAAATATCTCAACCCAATATGATCACTCATAAGTACAAAGCTCTTGCCAAAAATATAGTCCCTCCACATCTTCAATGCATGTATCATTGCTGCTAACTCAAGATCATGTGTTGGGTAGTTCTACTCATGCTCGTTTAGTTTTTGGGACTCATAGCATCCCACTTGTCCATCCTGCATAAGGAATCCACCAAGTCCTCTCTTCAAAGCATCTATGCATACTAAAAAATCTTTTTCTAGATCTACAATTTGTATTATTGGTGCATGTGTCAACAACGTCATCAGCTGCTCAAAGTTAGCCCCATGAAAGATCTAACCTCATCCACACTCTTAGGAGCTACCCATTCCATAATGGCCCTTATATTCTCTGAATCTACTACAATTCCCTCCTTGGAGACAACATGTGCCAAGTAGTGTACCTCACTCTAAATGAAACTACACTTGCTGAGCTTAGCATACAACTAATTCTATCTCAACAATCTCAACATTGTAGTTAAATGCTTGACATGCTCTCTCTCATTTTTAGAATATACCAGTATATCATCAATGAAGACTATAAAAAACTTATCCAAATATGGATGTGAAACACTATTCATCAAGCACATGAATGTAGTTGGACTATTAGTTAAACAAAATGGAACTACAACAAACTCATAATGCCCAGACCTGGTCATTAAAAGTTGTCTTGTAAATGTCTTCCTATTTGTTGAGTACCTAATGGTATCCAGATCTCAAGTTGATCTCGAAGAATGATGTTTCTCCCTTCTGCTGATTGAACAAGTCATCAATCATCGACAAAGGGTTTATGTTATTGATGTTCATTTTGTTCAACTTCCTGTAATCGATGCATAGTCTGAGAGTACCATATTTCTTTTTTACGAACAATACCGGTGCGCACCAATGTGATACACTTGGCCTAATGTATCCCTTGTCCAACATTTCCTTCAACTTCAACATTAAATCAACTGACTCAGGTGTGCTCACCCTTTAAGGTGCTTTTGATGTTGGAGCTTCCCTAGGCACTAACTTAATAGAGAAATCTACCTCTATTTGAGGTGGCAACTCTGTAATGTCTTCAAGAAATACATCCTAAAACTGCTACAAAACTGGGTACTTTTTAAACACATCTTCATCCTCGACCTCCTTACCCTTATCACTAGAAATGTGCATTGCAAATAACATACACCCTTTTGTGCAGCTACACTTTTCTTGCATAGCTATCACCATCCTAATTGATGTGGCTTTCTTCTTACCATGCAAGATTCTTGGTTCCCCATTATCATCACCATACTCAATGGCTTTGTCATAGTAGTCTACCTCAGTCCTATGAAGTTATAACCAATCCATGCCCAACAAGATATTATATGATCCCAATGGCAATACATTTAGATTTTTTGTGGTAGGCATACCATTCAATTGAAATGTGCAAGTTGTTACCCAATGATGAACTCGCTTCTTTGTACCTATATCTAATTGCACTAACCAATATTTTGCATGCAATTCCTTACTCAAACCACACTTATCCACCAAGTCAAGACTAACATAGACATAATTAGATCCAGGGTCAATCAAAATAGAAATAACTTGATCAAAAACGTTACCTTCCATCTCAATGATAGATGCTTGGTGTTATGCGAGTCTGTTATCCACTGCTCCATAAATACGAGGAATTATCTAGCCAAGATCCCCAACAATCTGTGCCTGCTATGCACTGTATATCTTAGGCCTACCACCCTAATGTTGCAGAAAATATCTCCTAAGCTTTTCCTCGACTAGTGCCCTCACCTCTATGCTACTGTTATTCTGACCTGTGTCCCTATCTAGCTACATTAAACTTCTTTTGCGGTGCCATATTTTCTCTCCTGTATGCATTCTTCGTCCTTGTTCTCTTAGGCTTCCATTTACCTCTCCCTTTGTCTTTTTCCTTCCATCCATGGTAAGATTCATTCTTACACTTTGACTGTTCATAGAAATTTTTCAATTTCTTAATGACTTCCTCAAGCAATCAAGGCTCACCATACTCAATCTTACCTCTAAATGCTAATTTCAAACTACTGAAAAATCTTTGAACTTTAGCCTTATCATGAGTAAGATATGGTACATATCTCAATAGCTCCAGAAACTTGGTCTTGTACTCTTCATTTTTCATTGATCCCATCTTTAGCTCACATAATTCTTTAGCCTTACAATTATAGTACCTCTCTGACAAGTACTTCTCCCTGAAAATCTTCTTGAACTCCCACCAACGTAGGTCATTTGTCTCGATGTCTTTGATCCTCTTAACATATCCCCACTAGATGTCTGCTTTACCCTTCAAGCTGAAGATATCTATCCGAGCCTTCATGTTATATGTGTACTCATGAAACTCAAAGAATTTTTTCATCCCAAGTATCTAAGCCTCTACCTCTTCTAGATTCTTCACATCTCCATCAAAACTAGGTGGTTTTTATTTCTTAAATTCATCTAGAAATTATCCCCTATCATTTCTCCTATAATTATTATAGCGATGACGATCATGATGTCTATCAAAACTAGAACTAAAATAGTACATGTATTCATTGCCCCTCTTATCCAGAGTGTCCAACAACCTTCCATCTCTCACTGTGTCAGTTCTGTTTGACCCGTGTCTACCAGGAGACCTACTGCCATTTGCCCCATTAATTCCATCCTCTTGTCCATGGCTTATCTGAAGTGGCCCTTGTTGCTGGAAGTCTAACAAACTCCGAAGAAGTATAACATTAACCTCTGCTTGATTCTCTTATACCTATATGATCTAGTTATTATATTCCATACAACTCATTATCTCTTCCTTCAAGCTTCTCAATGTATTGACAAAATCAAAACTATGCCCTGCACCACACTGCTCATTTGATGCATAGGGAGATTCTATGTAGTATACCACATTGATCTGGATCTAGACAGGAATGCAACAAATTACAGCGATAACCATATGCACAAAGATGCAGTGGAAATAATACTTCATTTCATTAATGGAAAATACTGAAACATGCTTACAATCAGAAATGGAAATAAACTAGCTAGGGCGATGGTAGCTTATCTATGAGAAGAGATGTGGTGGCTACATGCCTCTGAACT
>APFE031304387.1:55005-124977 GCA_000404065.3 Pinus taeda | reverse complement strand
CCCACATTGAACAGGCTAGAGTGATAGTATGAGCTAGAGAGTTTTCGGAGAAAGTGCTTATGATAGTAAGAGCTGAAAGAGAGGTTATGCTGCCGGATTGTTGAGAGAGAAAGTGACTTTGCAAGACATGTTAGACTGCTGACCCAGTTGGAGGAGATTTGCAGCGTCAAGCCTTAATTGGTTGTAATTCTTCTCTTTTCTCTATTGAATGATAAGCGACTGTTATTATGGTTCCATTCACATGTTCTTCTGGTAATATTTGAATTATATCTTGCTTGACTGATATATAATTATATGATATTGGATTTTATGCTTGTTTTGAGTTGTTCTTCATTTGTGCAGGTGTCCATGCGTGGAGCGCAAGGATAGTGACCGGCCATAGCTAGAGGACAGGAGCGACACTTCTCCCACAGCAAATAGCGTTGGATCCCAGGTTGGTCTTTTTGATCGACTTTTAAATTGTACAATTAGGAACTTGCATGCAGCGTGTATGATTATTGCTAGACCCCTGTGGGGCTAGTGGGATCGCCTCTGTCCACAGAGGGGATTTACCTCCGCAACAGCTAGTTATGTTCAACTCTAGGGTTTCGAAATTTAGGGTTTTGCTAGATCAAGAGTGAAAATCAAGGAACTAGGTTGGGTTTCAGGGGTTTAGTTGCAAGAGATAAAGAAGATCAGGGTAGGTATGCTTTCATGATACTTTGGGGCTTAGTCAATGTAGTCTAGGGAGGAAAAGAAACGGTTCAAAATGAGCATGTAAATAATGAATACATTTATCAGAAGATAGGTAACATAAAAATGAGATTCCTAACAAAACATAGCTTAAATTTAAGAATTATGTTTAAAACCTCTTAGGAAAATCACTGAAAAGCATAGATATGGAAAGGAGATGAGATTATTATTCATAAAAGCTATTAATAGAAGAAAAACATTATCACAAACTCATACCACAAGAATTCCTAGATAATAACTACAACTCGCCTTTGATTTCCTATAAAAGATTATGAGTAGAAGCTCCAAGCATTTCACTCACTGCTGTCCAACCCCTAATACATCAAAATATGAAGTATTTATACAATGGTTTATAGAAAAAGATCTTGAAATAGAATTCAAGATTTGTTACAAAAAATCATAAAAAAATAGATCAAAACTACTAAAAATATCATTTGGTTGAGCTCTGGTGTTGTTCTTGGCACTCTGGTGTAACTGAGGCCTCAAATAAACACTTTTGTGGGTCCTAGTGACTTATGAAATGTGTTGCTATTCCATTTTTTCTGCATTCTATTCTAAAAATTGTTGTAATGAATGTGCAATGTTGGCTCCCTTTACTACTTAAAATGTGCTAAAAAGATCTTCATTTTCCTTTGAGCGGTGGCAAAATGAGTGATATGGTGCTCTGTGAATGGAGGCTGGGGTCTTTTAGTTGAGAAATTACATGAAATACAACGAGAAATCACAGCCGAGGGCATGAAAAACTGAACCGATTTTGACCATCAGGAAGAAATATGAGCTGTTTAATTGAGATGTTTGATCCAGGATGATTATATCTGGGTTGTTGATCTGGGGTGATTATATATCACAATTGTAATAAGGAGAGGGGATCTTAACCATGTTCCATAGTTGTTTTTAGACGGACCAAAACCAATTTCCTATCAAGTCGCAATATAAAAAATATTGCATTAGGTTGGACTTAACTACAAACCCAGACCTAAAGTTTTCCAAAATCCAATTAAATATCTTGGCGGGTCTGGAAAGGGGGATTTCACCATATCACAATCGCAACTAGGAGATGAATGTTGGGCGGGAAGAAATTTAGATTGGTGCGATCGACCAGGGTTGGTACTTATCGTAACTGTGGGCCAGGACTTATTACAATTGGGATTTGGGACTTATCGGTGGGGCCAAGATTCATAGCCAAGGGTCGAGACTCATAGTAGAGGCTGGGACTCATAGTCAGGGGTCAGGACTCACATCTGCGGCCGAGATTTATCGAAATTCAGGGAAAGATTATGCAAGGGGTTGGAATTAAATTTAATGTGATCATCAATTGTGAGGGAAATCGATGGTGACTTCATTGGCGAGCAAGACTGATTGGCAAGTAGGACAAATTGTGGGATGGTGGGCCAATTGCCAACAATGACCTTTAAAAGAATTTTAGTATAGTTTAAATGGGTGATGCTAGAGTTAATACCAAATGGACTTTCAACTAAAGTTAGCATTTTAAAAGGGATTTTGGCTAGACTTAGAATATTAAATGGACTTTGGGATAAGGCTAGAGTTTAGGAATTTGGATACAGAATGTGAGTTTTTTCCAAGGAAAAATGGGTTTTAGCTACGATTTAAGGATTTTCCCAAGGAAAAAGTGGTGTTAAATAGAATGAGGGGATTTATGAGGGAAGTTGAGGGAGGTATATGAAATAAGAATAAAGACATTGAAACAAGCTAAAATATCCTTGAGCATCATTTTTCCCTATTACTACTCCCATGATGATGACATTGATAGTGAAGTGACTGGTTTTTTATGATTTTTGACCCTATGACTTAATGATGACTTGACATGGAAAAAATGAGTAGAATGATGACCATAATGACTATGACACCCTTACAACAAGAAATGACTGACCATGATGATGTCCATTGACCATGAAGGTGAAAGGAGTAGTGATGCCCTAGCTAGCCTAACCAATGACCAAATTTTTTATTTGAAGACCAACTAAAACATAAAAATTTGACCAAGGGACCTAACAAAAAAAATTGAAAGAGCACATTCGATCGCTGGTGACTGGCAGGACTGAAAAACACTAATATTGGCTCGAGTTGGGGATGGAAACTCCTTTAGGAGGTGTCAATAACACCCTAGACCAAGTAGCCTGATCCATTTGGCATGGAGTCAAAAACAAAAATACCAAACTCATAACTGAAAACTGATCGACAAACTGAACTCACTTCAATAATAAAAAACAAACTGAACCGTTCAAACTAGCAAATGGTCAAAGAAACCTTATGGCCTTCTCCTCAGGTTTCAATCTCCCATGATAGCTACTTCACACTCTTACAGGAAATTAAACTCGTATGTAAAATGAAAATGAAAATTTTTAGAAATTCATCAAGTAAGGTAGTGTATAAAAAGGCTAGCATTGATTAGTCCCCCTGAATAATTTTGTCCATTCATTTCTTCTAGCATATAGGCATTCTTGCCTCTCAAAGGTGAGATTCTGTATGGCCCTTTCCATAGATTTTCAAACTTGTCGTGCTTGCCCTTCTCTTCATCTTGTGCATCCCAACGAAGAACTATATCCCCCATGTTGAAATCATCTTCTTTAGTCTTGCGATCATAAATCTTATTTATTCTTTCCTGAAGTTTAGAAGTATTTTGAAATAATTCCTTCCTTATTTTGAAATAATTACTCCTTGGTTTGTTGCAAATGAATCATCTAATTTATTCTTCGCTGCACATCATTTGGTTCTCTGCTAACTTCCTACAAAATCTTCATGACCAGGACAACAAGAGAAGTAGGAAAGACAATATCAATCCCATACACCAACTAAAAGGGAGACATACCTATGGATTTCTTGTTACTTACTCTCTCCGTCCATAAAGCATTGATAATATTTTTATGCCAGTTCTTCTTGTTGGCCTCCAACATCTTCTTGATTATATTGACCAATGATTTATTGGAAAATTCAGCCAGTCCATTACCATGTGGGTAAGAAGAAGTTGAATGCCCCAATGTAATATGATACTTTTCACATAATTCCATCATATTTTTTGAATCAAATGTAGTGGCATTATCGATGATTATCTTCTGTAGGCAACCAAATCTTGACAGGATATTAGATTCAATGAATTGAGTGACTACTAAATCAGTGGCTTGCTTGGTTGGGATCTCCTCAATCCTTTTTGTGAATTAATTTGTGGTTGTTAGGATCCATTTTTGTTGCGTTGAACGTGAAGGATGGATCTCCCCAATAAAATCAAGACCCTACTACTGAAATGGTGTCAAGGATGAAATGGGTTGCAATGGAAATGGTAGCAGTTTCCTTTTCCCCTAAAAAATTGGACATTCATGATAGCTCATTATAGTTTTATATACGTTAGCAAAAAGAGTTAGCCAATAAAAACCAACCCTCAATTTTTTTTTGGTTGTGCTTTTCCAGAAGAGGTGACTGCCACAATCTCCCTTGTGAAAGTCAATCATCACTTCTTTTGCCTCACTTTCGACAAGACAATTCAACAACACCCCACGTGGATCCTTCCAAAATAAGACACCATCAAGGATGTAGTATTTTGAATATTTTAATTTCAATGATCTACTCTTACTTCTTGGAATTTCTGGTGGAGGATTCAAATGCTGGAGTATGTGGACAATGTCAGAATAGAAAGGAGATGAAGTAAAAATTTGTGATACCTATACCAGCAAGTCTTCCACTTCTTCTTCAGAGAGGGAATTTACAATTATATTGATATCCAATGCGTGCAAGTTATATTTGACGATGAGACTGGCCAAGCCTTGTCCCTTGATCATCTTTGTCAATTTTATCTCCAAATCATATTCTAGCATTGTTGCAATCTATTTTCCCCACCTACCATCCGGATTTGTCTACATGAGAACATCCTTCACTGTTGTAGTTGGAACATAAGCCAAAATGTGCAAATGAAGAATATATACCCATAATTCCTTTAGAGATTTCACCAAGGCTAAAGCTTTTTTCTCAATAATGTTATACTTTAGCACTGCATCTCTTATAGTTCAACTGAAAAAGGCTATGTGATGTTCATTTTTTTGGTCCTTTTTCTGCATTAGAACAACAGCCAAAGTGTGCTCGAAAGAAAATGAAAATATGATTAAATCTAAAGTATAATTAGGGCTGATCAAGGTGGGAGAACAAGACAATGAAAATTTAACTGCATTGAATGATTTCTTTGCATATCCCAACCATCTTGCATCACTGTCCTTCTTCAGCATATTAGTCATCTCTCTCAAGCATTCATTAAGATTGGGGATCAATCTCCTGAAAAAGTTGATTTTTCCTTTAAAACATTGAATCTCTCTTTTGTTTCTTGGGAAATCTAACTGTTGGATTGCTTCAACTCTTGCGGGGTCGACGTGAATACCATCTTTTGAAATAATGTGCCCTAGTAGTTTTCCCTCCTCCATGGAAAATAAGCTCTTCTTTGGATCCATCGAAATGTTGAATTTCCTTCACCTCTAAAAAGAAATCCTTAGATGACCTCAGATTTGGAAAAAACTGTAAGGTCATCCAAGTAAATAAGCAAAAATGCATCTTTTTCATTGGCAAAAGCAATATTCATTTCTCACTGAAATGTAGCCCCTTCATTCTTCAACTCAAATGGAATATTGGTCTACATAAAAGTACCCCATGGTGTCGTAAGAGTATTTTTCAAATGATCATCTTCATGCACCAAAATTGGGTTGTAGCCAGAGTATCCATCAAGAAGTGACATCCTCGAATCCCCAACAACCCTCTGCAAAATATGGTCCATCTTCAGAAGAGGATAATTGTACTTCAAGGAAACCTTTTTCAAATAACTGAAATCGACACAGAGACGAATCTCCCCCATATTTTTCCTTACAAGAAGAATATTTGGCATCCGTTCAAAAAAATGAATAGGAACTATGATACCATCTTTTTAAACTCTATTTACCTCTTTCTTAATGGATGGCAACAATTTGGGATTAATCCTCCTCAGATTCTGGTGGAAAGGCTTGTGATCAGGCTTGACTGGTATAATATGATGGATGATGTTCTTATCATACACTTTTAGATCTGAATAGTCCCAAGCAAATACATCAGAAACTTCTGCCATTAAAGCACTGTATTTACCTTTCATCTCCGGCGATAGAGACTTCGACAAGTTGACCATTTTTGGCTTCTCATCTATGCCAATGTTTATATTTTCAATAGCCTTTTCTATGGGGACCATTGTTGGCTTTTTGGTGACATTATTGTGATTAAATAACTCTTCCAAAGGTATGAGACCTTGTGGAATGTTATTGTCTTTCAGCTGCAACCCTTCAACCTCAGTGGCCTTAGTTACCTCATCATTCTCATCATACACATCATCAATATGAGAATGCAAGAATTCATCCTCAATTTGTAGAGAATTATTAATTTTCTTAACATCCCAAAACACCTACCAATATCCTAGATTGTTAGGCACAGTTGGATGATGCTTCACATGAATTCAAAACTTATTATTAGAGTGTATTGGAATCTTAAACATGTTTGCTACAGTGGGTAGGGAATCAAACATTAAATTCTGACTTCTAGGTATCAAAGACAGTGTATATTCTAAAAACGTTTTAAGAATATAAAGGACAACATTTCAATAAGCTTTCATCCTTATATGTTTGGCTTGGTACTTCCCCTTTTACCTATTTAATCACCAACTTAGAGTCACCATAAATTGAAATCTTCTTTTATCCTAGATTTTTGAGAATTTTATGGCTAGAAATCAATGCTTAGTACTCTACCTCGTTATTTGAGCAATAAAATTCCAACTTAGATGAGCTTAATATTACATTGCAAGGGATTTTACCTTACTGATGCAAGGGGCCATGAATCCACATGCCAATCCCAGCTCCTTCCTTTCCCAATTATCCATCAAATTGCAAGGTCCAAAGACCATCTTCTTCAATGAGAAACTAAAATTTGGAGGGTTGATTTATTTTACTTGTTGGAGGATGACTCACTATCTTCAAAATTTACGTTTCTTGCATTGATTCAATAGTCGTTTCAGGTGAAATTCCTGTCTGCAAACAATCTACATCTTGTTTCTCTTTTTCTGCAATCAAATCCTTATGTAAACTACTGATAACTTCTGAAAATTCTAAAATTTCAACAATCTGACTGTCATCATCTACTAAAATCATATCATTATAGAAAATAAAGGACTCTAAGTTGCTATGTATAGCATGGATTAGGTTATTATTAGGTATCTCTTTGCTACTAATCATAAACTTCATCTTTTTCTCTCTGTACAATTTTCTAAGCTACTCGAATACCCGTATAGTAACATAAGGGAAAATCAAGCTATAGGGTGCCTTTCAACTTTGCTCCCCAAGACCAAGAGAGAAGCATTCCAAACCTTGGAGGAATATCATCAACAACCACATCCACCAACACATTCTTGGTCGAATTCTGGTCTGGAGACACTACCAAGTCTCTGATAAGACTGAGACACTTTACTCTTCTCGAAGCAAAAGTATAGAGATCATGACATGGTCGGGTGATATCTAATCCTAGTTTGTCCATAATGGCTATAGGAATAAGTTTGTGTGAGGCCCAAGAATCTGACATGGCGTTATGAAGGATAAAATCATGGATTTTCAGACTATGGTAGAATTGTGGGACTTCACTATCTTTTGGACTCCCATTTATGGCTGGACCAAACAGAATTGTTGGGTGATCATCCACAAAATTAACCATATATGACATGTGATCTACCTTTAACATTTTGGCAATCTGAAACTTATATTTAGCATTCTTGATTAGTTCAGTTAGAGGGATAGAAACTTTCAACTTAGAAATTTCATTCTCTAAACTAAACAAGTTATAGTTCTTCTATACCTCTTGTGAAGTGGCACCCTTCTTTTCAGGCTATCCTTTGGTATACGACTTCTTTCTCTCACCTTCACTTTGAGTCTCCTTATCCTTCCTTGCATTGTTGGTAGAGGTTTTATTTGTCTTGTCCTGACTTTGAAAAACAATCTCCTCTTCTTTGTTTTGATTGGCAGGGGTTGTTTCTTTGTCTTGGGCATCTCTCTGAGCACTTTCCCTCTTCTGATTCAATGTAACAAGCACATTTCTTCTCCTCAAATTGTACCATTTTTGCACATAACTGAGAGCATTGTGATAGCCCCTTTGGTATTCCTTGGTCTGGACTACCCATACATCATCATTTGAGAGGACAAGGTGTTGATCACTTGGTGCAAAAGGATCCTGAGAGAATTGATCTCCCTCAGTTAGAAAAATAGGTAATTGATCATGCTGATCCTCCTCAAAGAAGTTTGCTTCAGCAATATCTTCTTCTTATTCTTCTTCTTTCGAGCCCTGAGTGTAATTTTGCTAAAATGGAGTTCTAATTGTTGTTGTCCTTGAGGATCTTGATTATCCTACTCTTTCTGCTTATTTATGAATTGTGACTATTGTTGACCCCTATAATTTGGATTCCTTATTGAAGGCTCCGCCCATCGGTATGCAATGGTCATTCTCTCCATCATTTTTTCCATGGTTTTTATAAGAGTTTCATGTTTACCATAAGAATAAGAGGACTCCTCCTTTATGGTAACTTTATTCTTTGTATTTATTTTGGATTTCTTAATCAGCAAATTAGCTTCAACACACACTGCATTTCTCTGCATGTCTTCCAAGCTACAAGGGTTTGTCTCCCTAAGATGATAATCCATGTCGGGGTCAAAGGCATCAGGATATTGGAGGAGTGCTAAACTAGGGGGTGGGGGTTTTCATGTAAGCAGGGATATAATTGTACGACTTCTTGAATCTAGTTGTGAACTCTTGCACTGTTTCATTTGGATTTATCTTCATGGAGCTGTATTCTCCAAAAATCTATAATGGATTCTTATTTTCTTCCCATCGAGATAAAAACAACTTTGTCATCTACCCAGAGTTGTTGATGGAACCAACTACCAAACCATGAAACCATTTCTTAACCTCTTGGGAAACGCTTTGTGCTATAATTCTCATTTTAGCATCCTCATCATTAACTTCTTTGAGATCAATGAAATCCACCAATTTGTCAACATGTTTTTGAGTTGTGATTTATTAAGTTCCATAGAAAAGAAGAAGCCTTTGGCTATAATTTTGAGGTAGGGTAGCAAGTTGACCAGGTAATGCTAGAGGGGAAAACCCTTCTACCACTGCTAGAAGAGGTTGAACGAGAACTACAACTGGTTGTGTTGACGGGGATGATGATATCAATGGAGGTGGTGGTGGTTGATTAACAATGACAGATGATGTGGTTGATGCATTTGGAGGTATGGCAGAGGGAGTAACAGTAGAAAAATTCTCAAGTTGATATTAAATGTAGGCCTTTTTGGTGGTGATCTAAAGTTGGTAAGCTAGAATTTGGATCTTATTAAAGTTTGACCAAAGCTCATCATTAGATTTAGAAAATAGGCATTTATAAGAAGGAAGGTAAGAATCAAACTTGATAGGGTCAAATACTACCTCTAAAAGGAAAGGTTCAGACTTTGATAGGAAAAGAGATGGCTCAAAATCTATATGAAAAGAAAGATCTTCGATAGTAAGCAATTGATCAGGCAAAGAAGTAGTTCTCACCAATTTAAGAGCTCCACTTTCAGGAAAAGGATATTTGAGTTTCCTTAGAAGTTTCTATGGATCATCAACAACAGGAGGTGGACTCGGGTCAGGGTTTGACCTCATGTGTCTTTCAGGAGCCAAAATTTTACACATTAACTTGATGTGATTTACATTGGCCTTCTTCGAGTACTGGAACCTGTCATCTGGAGGACCAATGTTGAATACACTTGCAGAACTAATCCCAGGGAAGATATATCACTTGTTTCCCCGACAACGACACAAAAATGTTACCCTCTGCAATATCCCAAGGTTGAGAAAGGAGATCGATGGATGTAACCTCAAACCACTTAGGGTTCAACAACTAGCCCTGTTAAACTAAAGAGGGCTCTCTCTATAAAGCTTCATATCCAAATATGACTAGAGTGGGAAAAATATATCAGGCTAGGTATGTTTAGCTCTAGGGTTTTGAAATTTATGGTTTTGCTAGATCAGGGGTCAAAATCAAGGAACTAGGTTAGGTTTCAAGGGTTGAGTTGCAAAAGATAAAGAGGACTAGTGTAGGTATTCTTTTATGATACTTGGGGCTTTGTCGATGTACTATAGGGTGGAAAAGCAAAGGTTCAAAATGAGCATGGAAAACATGAATTCATTTATCAAAAGGTACGTAACATAAACGTGAAATTCCTAACAAAACAAAGCTTAAATTTAAGAATTATGTTTAAACCCTCTTAGAAAAATCACTAAAAAGCATAGATATGGAAAGGAGATGAGATTATCATTCATATAAGATATTAGCAGAAGAAAAACATTATCACAAAATCATACCACAATAACTCCTAGATAATAACTACAACTGGCCTTTGATTTCTTGTAAAGATGATGAGTACAAGCTCCAAGCCTTTCACTCACTGATATCCAACCACTAATACTTCGAAATATGAAGTATTTAGACAATGATTTACAGAAGAACGTCTTGAAACAAAATTCAATATTTGTTACAAAAATTCATAAAAATAGATCAAAACTACTAAAAATATCATTTGGCTAGGCTTTAGTGTTGTTTTGGGCATTCTGGTGTAACTAAGGCCTCAAATAAACACTTATGTTGATCCTGTTGACTCATGAACTACGTTGTTGTTCCATTTTTTCTACATTATGTTTTGAAAACTATTGTAATGAATGTGCAATGCTGGCTCCCTTTTTTGCATAAAATGTGCTAAAAATGTCTTCATTTCCCTTTGAGTCGTGGCGAAATGAGTGATCTGGTGCTCTATGAATGGAGGCTATGGTCTCTCAATTGAGAAATTATATTAAAGACAATGAGAAATCATAACCGGAGGTGTGAAAAACTAAACTGATTTTGACAATCGTGGAGAAATATGAGCCGTCAATCTCAACTCTCTAATCCAGGTCATTGATCTGGGCTGATTATATATCACAATTGCAACAAGAAGAGGGGCTATTAACCATGTTCCATAGTGTTTTTCTGATAGACTGGACCTGATAGCTCATCAAGTCACAATATATAAGATATCACCTTTGGCAGGATTTAACCACAAACAGGGACCTGAAGTTTTCAAAATGCAATTAAATATACCGACAGGTCTAGAAAGGGGGCTTTCACCATATCACAATCACAACCGGAATATGGATACTATGGAGAAATAACTTTAGATTGGTGCGATCTTCAAAGGCTGTGACTTATCCCAACTGGGGGTTGGGACTTATCCCAACCGGGTGTCGGGACTTATCATAATCGAGAGTCGGGACTTATCACAATCAGGAGTTAGGACTTATAACTGGGGCCGGGACTCATAACAAGTGCTGAGACTTGTTTCCTTGGGTCAGGACTCGTAGATAGGGGTTGGGATTTATCATAGTCAGGCAAGAACTATGCAGGGGGAGGGACACAAAGTTGATGCGATCGCAGATTGCAGGGGTGATAAGTAGGGACTTCATCAGTGACTGGGATGGATTGGCAAGCGAGATTGATTGTGGGATGGGGGGGCTAATTGTGGGCACTTGCCTTTAAAAGGATTTCATCATAGTTTAAATGGGTGCAGTCAGAGTTAATACCAAATGGACTTTCAGCTAAAGTTGGAATTTTAAAATGGATTTTGGCTAGAGTTGGAATATTAAAGGGACTTTGCAATAAGGATATAGTTTAGGAATTTGGATATGGAATATGAGTTTTTTCCAAGGAAAAATGGGTTTTAGCTAGAATTTAAGGATTTTCCCAAGGAAAAAGGGGTTTTAAAGGGAGTGAGGGGATTTATGAGGGAAGTTGAGGGAGGTATATGAGATATGAATAAAGATGTTGAAGCAAGATGAAATCTCTTTGAGCATCATTTTTCCCTATTACTACTCCCATGATGACATTGATAGTGAGGTGACTGGGTTTTTATGATTTTTTACCCTATGACCTAATGATGACTTGACATGGACAGAATGAGCATAATGAGGACCATAATGACTATGACACCCTTACAACAAGAAATGACTGACCATGATGATGTCCATTGACCATGAAGGTGAAAGGAGTAGTGAAGCCCTAGCTAACTTAACCAGTGACAAAATTTTTTATTTGAAGACCTACTGCAACATAAAATTTTGACCAAGGACCCTAACGAAAAACTTTGAAAAAGCTCATTCGATTACTGGTGACTAGCAAGACTGACATACACTAACACAACCTACAAGAGTGATACATGTAATCTAATCTACAAGAATGTAGCCTAACATACAAGGATGTAAGTAGGTGACATAAAATCAACATGTAAGTGACATATAACAATATGTAACCAGTCATATACTCATGAAAAATTCATTCTACAAAATCAACATCAAAATCAACATGACATCCTTATTACAACAATAATCAATCATCCAACAAATGCAACAAGAACATGAAATGCAAGTGTAAGAGACACACATGCAACTAACATGCATGTATGACCAATGCAAATTGCTGATCCAGTCTGATGGTTGAACCATGCTCTGATACCACTTTGTAACACCTTCCTCCCACATCTACATAAGTATTTAGCAAGTTGGGGTAAACATGAGATGAGAGGTTACTATGGTCAGATTCAACCTCCTATGTGACCTTAAGGAAGAGGAATCAACAGGAACATCACACACAGTCATCTGACATTAGCTTCAACATCCTCAAGAGACATGCCAGCCACTCAAACAACATTTCCATGGGTCCCACTGATGTTCTGGACAACGTAGGCCTCAATTGCTCCCATGCTATAGCCAGGAGAGCATCATGAAACCCAAAGTCACTCTCACAGGCTTACCTACCAATGACCAAAGACTAAAATTTCTAGTTGTATGTCAGTGACAGTGGGATTTAAGCCATATTTTTAGGCCCAAAGCCCAAGTCACTGCACATAATGGAGTGATAGCTTCAAAGAAGTAAAAGTACAAGGAAATAGTGATGGAAAAGAAATAAGTTGAACAAGACCTTAATCAGATCCCTACTAGCCGTGACAAGCGTTTTGTCAAACATATCGCCAACATGTAAACTACACATGTAAACGACAAAATTAAGTGTGGAGATCTCATACTTATTTGAGAATTACTATGAACCATTGCTACCTCATGTCGTTTTCTGCATTATCATATATTAGGTTATAGACACATTATCCATTCATATACAAGTAAAAACATGATGAGAGACATACATCGTTGTTGTTATGAAACATACATATAACCAACATAATAGAAAAAAAATATCATAAACATATCAGCCATAAAATGCACATATGCATGAGTACATTTACACATGAAAATCAAGGGAATGAGTTTCTCATTAATGAATGCAATAAACCAACTAGATATGGGACTGCCATGTTCCACATGATCATAGATTAGCTGAGCCAATTCTCTCTTCATCTAATCACCCCTGTGCCATATTCGAAGCATGAATTTGGGACTCATAAAACACACCAAAAAGCATGGATGCCACCATATTCTCTGCCTACACCATGAGAAATTTGAGTGCCTCCTAGTCTCTCAATATTTACTACAATCTACAATGAAATCCAGGGACCATTAGGCCCTACACAGAGACATACTCTCCAAGATTTACCATACATCTAATCTTGGGACTACCAGGCTAAACAAAGATAAATTCTTCTCTTGGCTTTAAGGTGTATCTTGTCATTCACCGACAACGATTTCAAGGCCCAACGAGGCACACAATCAGGATTTATCGCAACCCACATTCCATTTTAGGGGTTACTAGGCTAGTGGCTTTACTGTGATCCACAGTCTAGTTTAGGGACCACTAGGCCATTTTTTTTGCAGTTCAGAGATCCACTCAATTCAGCTTCGAATCCAATTCGGAAACCCCATATTAATCAAATGTGAGAACCCATCTCATCAAATCTATCAGGAAATGACAAGGTTAGGCTAAAGAACACTTTCACACCTGGTAAAACCCATGCCATGATAGAAAAGAACCACATGCAATCCCATGCATGATACATATATGAAGTAAATACAAATGTTAGTCGATACATGGAATGAAGCCTATTGTAGCTTCCTGATCCTACCTTTCCCTGCTTGATCTTTGCTTACTCTTGTCTTCTCTTCCTTTCTTGCTCCAATGCCAAAGTTCTCCAAGAAAACTCTAAGTGTCGAAGAGTGAGAGAGATAAAATAATGAGAGAGCTTCAAGACTCAACTGAAAAAATGTTAGCAAATAATCCTCAGAAGCCTTTTTATGAACGATTGGTCTATTTTCTTCATTTTTGATCATTTTCCATCAGTTTGCTCCTCACATGCAACCTATGACCTTTCACCTTCCTTTTCTCCTTGTTTCCATTATTTTCATAAACAAACATGCAAGAAATGCCATTTTTCCTTCCAAAAGCCTTAGCCATTTCCTTTTCCATGAACAACCAAATGAACACGCCCTAGGACATCCTACCCAATATACATCTTGGAATAAGTGTCCCATCCACCGTGGTTATTGTTTTTAACTTTTATTAGGTGGAATTTTCACCAAGGCTGTTACACTCTTAAAAACTTAGGGCATTCTTGGAGAACTCTAACACTGTACAAAGGAAGGAAAATGAACAACAAGAAAGAAAAGGGGAAGAAAAGATCAAGAAAGGAAGACTTGGATCAAATGGCTACAATGACATTACTTTCAAGTATCGAGTTGCATGTATGATTTCCTTTCTAGTTTTGGCATGCATGGTAGATGCATGTGAGTTTTTGGTTGTCTTGTTGTCATTGGCATGGGATTTGTTAGGTTTTACAATGGTTTCCAGTTTTTCTTTGTCTTTTATGGATAGCCATGGTGTGATGGGGTTCTCTTACTCGGTTGAGTTAGATTACCAACCAATTTCAAAATTGAGTGAGGTGGAATCAGGAAAATTACCAAATTCCTAGAAATATTGGACTAATAAAGGTGGGATATGTGTTAAAGCATGAGGGTGGAGACATGGAAATTCCTCATGGTTTAGGTGGAGAGATTTGGAGACATCTATTCTTATATAGGCCTAGTGATCCCTAGAGTAGTATATGGTGGAATTTCCTTAAAGCTTGGTAATGTATGTTTCTTATTTGGTCCTAGGAATCCCTTAGCAGGATATAGAGTGCTTTCTTTGGGACTAAAAATCCTTGACCAGTTTTGGTAGGATATGTGGTAAATCCTGAGAATCATTTTGAGTGTTTTTCTGAGTCCCAAATTCGTGCTTGGAATATTGCATGGGGGTGATTGGATGAAATAAATATTTGGTTCAACCCAATATATGGTCGAGTGGTACATCGAAGTTCTTGACTTGGTCAAATTTTGAATATGTTAATAATAGCTCTTTTCCTCTTATGTTCTACGTGTCACTGTACTTGTTATTATGTGTCTTTAAATACTATTCTATTGTTGTTATTATGTTGGCAATATGTTGGTTATAAGCATGGTTTTACGACAGTCTTTGGTTATGGCTCTCATCGTGTTTTTTTAGTAAATGAAATTTTAATGAATAAATGACCTAACATATGATAATGTAGCTATTGTGAGACATCATCAGACCTTCTTGATGAATCTCAAATAATTATGAGGTCCTTGAGCTTAGATGTGTATTTATGACTTGTACATTACATGTTCATGATGTGTTTGATGAAATGTTTGTTATGGCTAGAATGGGTCAGGCAAGGAATTTGTTCAATTCTTACATTAGAGGCCTTGTTTCTTCGTTATTTATCAATTCTGAGCATTTCATTAATATCTAAGTAGAGACTTGGGTCCTAGACATGAAAAAGTGGCTTAAATCTTGCAGTCACTTGGCAGAGAACTGCCTGGAAAATATTGTAGTCACTAGGAAGAAGGGCTATGGGATCGAGTGGAGGATTTTATTCCCATGGATGCCTTGTCATTGAAGCAAGTGGGGTTCTAGCTTAGTAAAATTCCATGTTAACTTAGGGGTTGGGCACCTGGACTTGTTGGTTAATTCATAGGGGTCTTGTAGCTCCTAGGGAAGGTTAATTTGGTTTCAGTTCATTGATTCCACTTCCTTAAGGTGATCTATGGTGTTGAATCATATCATATTAATTCTTCATCACATATTTACCCGAGTGGACCGGTAAGCTTGGGTATGTGTGGGAGGAGGGTGCTACATAGTGGTATTAGAGCATGTTTCGTTCCCTCTGGGTGATGTCTGGTTTTTGTTCTCTTTGGCTGATATCTGATACAAAAAAGTGGTATCATAGTATGCTTCACCCCTTGGACTAGATAGGCATAATGTGGTTTTTATGCATGCATGTAGGTTGTATATGTGTTTGATGTGTATGTATGATGATGGTCATTTTTGTAGTTGTATTGTCATGTAGAAGTTGAAGGTATTGTTGTTGGGATGTGTTTTTCATGAATCCATGTCCATTGAATATGAATTTGTTGTGTATGTATGTTGTTTACGTGGATGTATGCATTCATTGTCATGGTTATAGTTGTTGTTCATAAGGCCATGGTATGCAGTTGATATTGCCATGCATGGTAACTGGATAATGACTGAGATGATGTTGATATATTATTATGATTATGATTATACATGTATCATGCTAATCTAGTCGATCTTGCAAATGAGATGTACTCTCTTGGACCATATTGAGGTATGCTCATTATAATTATATTTTGAGTTAGTTGCAATGGTATGTTTGCAGGAACACTATCAAAGATGACTAGAAAGATAGTATACTACATTTCATGATATTCTCCCTATAGATCATATAAGCAACATGGTGATCGGTACTCTCTTGACATAGCAGACACTTTGAGAATTTTGAAGGAAGAAATAATAAGTTGTAGAGAATATAATGACATAATACTCATTCATAGGAGAAACAAGAAAAGGTTAATGTAGTTATCCTTAAGATTTTTCATATTTGCAGAGAAAATGACTCATTAGGAGTAGTCATGGACAAGAGGACAGGACTAATGGGTCATATCGAAGTAGGTCTCATGGTGGGCACAGGTCAGATAGAGATGACATGATCAGAGATGTTAGGTTCTTAGATACCTTGAATAAGAGAGGTGATCGACACAAGTTCTATTCTAATTTTGGTTTCGTCATGTATAATGGTCATCATCATTATCATTCTTACAAGGGGAATGATAGGGGATATTTTGTATATCAGTTCAAGAAAGCCAAGACACCTAGATTTGATGGAGATTTGAAGAAGCTAGGATATGCAGAGGCATGGTTAGTCAAAATGAATAATTTATTTGAGTTGCATGATTGCAGAGAGAATTTAAAGGCCATAATAGCTATCTTCAGCCTCAAAGGGAAACCATACATCTAGTGGGAAGATGTTAAGAAGGTTAGAGACATCAGGATAAACGAGTTGAGTTGGCATGAATTCAAGAGACTTTTCAAGAAGAAATATTATCTCCAAAGGAGTTGCAAATGGATTTACTGGTTCACAATCATTGATGGTTCTAGAACTGCTAAACCTATTGTACATGCAATAGTACCTAAAATTACTACTGGGAAAAATATAAAGATCATTGGGCCAGCGAGATCTCCATAATAATTATGTCCATACCTTTAGCCAAAAAAAGAATCTATTTTACGTTTTTACCTAGTGTATTGGTCCTTGGGGAAAAGCTCAGTCAATATAGAGATCTTTAGATACTTCTTGCTCATCTGAGGATCCTTATTTATAGATGGAATCATACCATGAAAAGAAAAAGAGATTTTTCTAGAGCGTTACTATGATAGTAAACCCATGTAATTATATGAGCTAAAGATGCGATCGATGATGAATGAGGAGTATATGACCAAGTTCGTGGAGTTGTTGAGGCATGTAGTGTATCTTAAGGATGACAAAGCCAAAGTTCAGAGATTTTTTACTGGATTACCATTAGAATTTAAAGACCAGATTTAGTATGATGAGCCTCGGTCACTTGAAGAAGTCACTAAGAAGTTGAAGCATTATTATGAGCAATCAAATTATAAGGGAGAGTCTCAGCAAGGTTCGAAAGGGAAGGAAAATGCTATGACATAGTGGCCACCAAAGCGAATAAGACATTAGGATGGAGGTGAGAAAGAGAATGTTGTACCTTAAAAGAAGTTAAATGGACCTCAACCTCAAGAACAATAGAACAAAGGTGATGGTAGTAGGTAGTTGCAGGGTTGGACATGTGGCAAGGAAAATATTAAGAAATATTATCTACAAACTCAGGGTAGTAGACCTCCTACCTATAGTGCTAAGGAGGTGCAAATAGTTGGGGTTGTTCGGTAGAGCATTCCTTGTATCTATGTGACATTGGATAACAAGAAGGTTGACCACCAAGAATCTATTATCGAGAAGGATGGTAAACTTTATGATCAAGTTGTTTCTATTTTGATTGACCCTATATCTAATTATAATTATGTTAATCCTCACTTGGTCGACAAGTGTGGTTTGAATAAATAAGTACATGTAGAATATTTGCTAGTGTGGTTGACTACATGTACAAAGAAAATAGTTCATCATTGGGTAAGAGCTTGTGCATTTGAGTTGAATGGTATGCCTAGGTCAACTCATCTAAATGTACTTCCGTTGGGATCATATAGCATGATTTTTGGTATGTATTAGATGTACCGTCATAGGAACAAAGTATATTATTATGATAAGGCTATTGAGTGCTTTGATGAGAATGAAGAACAAAGAATCTTGTAGCATAAGAAGAAGACTACATCAGTTAGAATGCTGACAACTATGTAGGAAAAGCACAATCATAGGAAAGGGTATGTGTTGTTTATAGTACATATTTCTAGTGATAAAGGTGCAAATGTTGAGGATGCAGAAGTTTTGAAAGGTACCCATTTCTATAGCACTTTTAGGATGTCTTCCCAGTAGAGATTTCTGAGGTGTTGCCTCACCGAGAACTGGAATTTTCTATTGAGTTGGCATAGGGGGTACCACCAACATCAAAGGAACCATATAGGATGAGCACACTAAAGTTAGTGGAATTGAACGTGTAGTTGAAGGAAATGATTTTCAAGGGATACATCACATCAATTATGTCACCTTGGGGTGCACCAATTTTGTTCGTAAAGAAGAAATATGGTACTCTTAGATTGTGCATTGATTATAGGAATTTGAACAAGGTAAACATCAAGAACAGGTATCCATTGTGAAGGATTGATGACTTGTTTGACCAATTGAAGGGAGAAATAATGTTCTCAAAGATTGATATAAGATCAGGATACCATTAGGTAAGAATAAAAGAAGAGGTCATATACAATATTGACTTCTAGCCAAGGTATGGGCATTATGAGTTTGTTGCAGTTCCATTTTGTTTGACTAATGCTACAAATAATTTCATGTGCTTAATGAATACTGTGTTGTATCTTTATCTAGACAAGTTTCTTTTGTATTAATTGATGATAAATTGATATATTCTAAGAATTAGGAAGAGCATGCCGAACATTTAGTAGTAATATTGAGAATGCTAAGAGATCATCAGTTGTATACCAAGCTTAGCAAATGTGTTTTTTTCAAAAAGAGGTGCATTACTTGGGACATGTTGTTTCCAAGAAAGGCATAACAATGGATCTAGAAAACATAAGAGTTGTCATGGAATGGCAAGTTTCTAGGAATGATTATGAGGTAAGGTCATTTATGGGGTTAGTAGGTTATTATAGGAGGTTCATTACAAAATTCTCATGGATTGCATATCCTATCAGATCATTGCAGTGAAAAGAGAAGAAATTTGAATGGACATAAGAATGTGCAACAAGTTTTGAGCAGTTGAAACAATGGTTGACAAATTCTCTAGTTATAAAAATTATAGATCCGGATAAAGAGTTTGTGGTGTCACATATCCTTGAAAGAAAGGGCTTGGTGGATTCATGATTCAAAATGGATAGGTGGTATGCTACGAGTTGAGGAAACTAAATGAACATGAGAAAAAATATTTGGCACATGATCTTGAGTTAGCATCGATCATTTATGCTTTGACGGTGTGGAGACACTATGTTCATGGCAGGAGATTCATCTGGATGAGTGATCATAGTCAATCGAGATACATATTTGACTAGTCGAACCTAAATTCCACAAAAGCTAGATGGTTTTCCATCATGAACGAGATTGACTTTGAGATCAAGTCCATCAAATGTAAGGAGAATATGGCTACATATGCTCTTAGAAGAAGGGTAAAGGTAAACCATATAGCAGCTATGAGCTCGTATGGGACATATTTATAGGATCAAATATAACATGCAAGACAACAGGATGACAAGTATAAGGAGCTTAGGCATAGGTTACATCAGCAAGATACAAGTGATCAACATGTGGACTATCAACACACAGTGAATGTTTTTTTCAAATTTAGCAACAAGATCTATGTGCCAGATAATAGTGAGCTCAAGAATATTATCTTGAGGGAATTTCATGCTAAGTCATAGTTAAGTCATCTGAGATATCAGAAGACATTGACATCAGTGAAGAAGTTATACTACGGGCCGAATCTAAAGAAAGAAGTGGCAGAGTTTGTGGATGGATATTTAGATTATAAACATGTAAACACATAGTGTAAGCATCTAGGTGGTATGCTATAACTGATTCAGATTCCAAAGTAGAAATTGGAGGTCATCTCCAGGGACTTCATTACAGGTTTTTTGAGGACATCTAGAAAACATGATTATATTATTTTTGGGGTTGAAAGTTTGACAAAGGTAACACACTTCATTTTAGTTAAGTCTACTTATTGAACTAGTAATGTAGCACATGTTTCTATCAAGGAGATAGTGAGGTTCCATGATATTCTGAAGAATATTGTTTCAAACAAAGATACTAAGTTCACTTCCAAGTTTTGGAATGAGTTATTTTCCAGGTTTGAGTATAGAGTTGGCCTTAAACACAACTTATCATCCACATACAGATGGATAGATAGAGAGGGTCAATAGGATACTAGAGGATATGATGAGGATGTATGTGATGAATCAAAAATGGAATTGGGAACAATATCCTCCATTGGTTGAGTTTACTTAGAATAATGGTTATCAAGAGTCACTCAGGATGAGTCCATTGGAGGCACTTTATGGGCGGAGATGTAATACATCCATCAGTTGGAGTGATGTAGTGAATAGAGTGTTGGTTGGAACACACATGTTGAAAGACATCGAAAAGGAAATGAAGGTTTTCAAGAAGAATCGAAAGGAAACACAGGATAAACAAAAGAGTTATTGAGATCAACATAGGGGATTTTAGGAGTTTCAGGTTGGGGAGCATGTGCTCTTGTGCATCAATCCCATAGAAAGCTGCTTGAGGAGTGGGTCATGTGTGAAGCTAACACCTTTGTAAAGGATATGTAAAGGATGTTGATCATGTGGTTATTGGTCTGTATTGGAGGTGGAGTCAGAATCATAATTCCATTCGGAACCTCAGTGCATTTTTCACAGAAAGATGCTCATGCTCAGGAGCCGAGTAATCAAGTAGGTTTAACTGTAGTGGAAGAAATTTTGGCTCGATGAAGCTACATGGGAAATAGATTATCATATGTAGGCTATGTATCCTTCATTGTTTATAGGATGAGGCAAAGCAATTTTATGTAAATATTACCATAGGTTGCATTATAAAACTCCAATAAGAGATATGTGTCTTATGTTGTTATGTTTGTCAAGTTAGTTTCCTTTTTAGTAGGTTGATCATTTCAAACACTGCATCGAGTTAATTTATAAAGCTCCATGGGAAATATCTTTTGGTTTTAAACATTTTTGCTAGTTGTATGTGTCATTGAACACTGAGGAATATGTTCCCCTAAGGGAGAGGGGCATGTAATAGCCCCGGGTTAAAATTACATCTAATGAAGTTCATAAAGGAAAAATAAGATCAAGGTCATGCGACAAGTATTCTAAGTTGAATGCTGGGGAAAAGTCATAGTGAGTGTTGATTTGGTTTATTATGGATAAAAGAAATTAGAAAAATAAATGAAAAAGGATTTGGAAAGCGAAGAGGAAGTAATTGACATTTTATTTATGAAAATAATGGAAATTAGGATAAAAGGAAGGTGAAAGGTAACAAGTCGCAGGTGAGGAAGAAAATAAAGGAAAAATATGGGAAATTGAAGAAGATAGAGGTATCATTAATAGAAAGGCTTCTAAGGATTAGTTCACAACATTTTGTCAGTTTTACCTTGGAGCTCTCTTTTTATTCTCTCTCTCATACTCTTTCACACTTAGAACATTCTTCGAGCACTCTAGCATTGGAGAAAGGAAGGCAAAGGAAGGACAAGAAAGAAAAGGGGAAGAAAAGATCAGGTAAGGAAGAGTTGGATCAAGTGGCTATAATGAGGTTAGCTTTAGGTATTGAGTTGCATGTATGATTTCCTTGCTAGTTTTAGCATGAACTGTACATGCATGTGTGTATTTGGTTCTCATGCTACCATTGACATGGGTTTTACCATGTGTGACAATGGTTTTCAACCTTTCCTTGCCATTTTTGGATAGCCACGGTATGATGGAGGTCTGTTACTTGGTTGATTTGTATTGACAAATTGTTTTGAAACTGAGTGAGGTGGTTTCAGGAAAATCGCCGAAGGCCTAGCATTGGGGAAATTATTTTCTTAATAAAAAAATCAACTAATCACCTAGAAATTATTATCAATCGAGGAATTCCTTTTTGTTTTGGGGCAGTCTACAAAATATATGCAAGCAACTACCAAAAACTAACATTAGTTCTACATGATTATTTTCTACACTATCTAGCTTATTCAAAAATAAATAAAACGCAATACTTGAACAACAATACTAAATTTAAAAATCATAAAGCAAATGACATGAAAAGGAATTATTCTAATCACACAACTTGAATCAATACTAAATTATGCCACACCTTGGTTAATTGGAAATTTAACCTATTGCACATAACATAATTCAAATTCTAATTTAGAGTAGTAAACTAATAGAAATCTAGAAACTACAGGAAACAACAAATCAAGAAAATGCAGCAACCAACAAATTACTGGAAAGAAAATAAAATTTACTTTAAGGAACAATTTAAATTCAAAGAAACAAGCACAAAACTGAACTACAATAAATGTTTAAGGCAACAACTTGTCCAAGGTAGTGGGCCCAACTACCCAAGGGTTAAATTTTCCTTGAAAAATAATTAAGATAAGATTACAAGTAAAAAATTATGAAATTTCACTAATATATGCATTCAATAAAAATTAGAAATATGTAGGATATAACTTTGAGATCTACCTCTAATTCAATAATTTTCCATTCCCCTCTCTGATTTCTATCTTCATTTAAATATACAGAGCGCAAAGGGATAATTTCAACTAAACATAATGGTTTTCCATTACAATTTTGGATTTATTAAAATGATTTAATGAGTAATATCAAATATGTAGGATCTTTCCATCATAAATCATCTAGACAAAGTCGAATATGATTTTTCAATTAAAGAAAAGTGGAAAACAACCACAATAGAAAATCTAGGAAAATCTCCTTCAGAGAACCTTGCATTTCTCTCAATCAAGACCAAATTTTAGAAATATGCTCATCGGAAAACTAATTTGGTATTTTCTTCACAAACCCATGTCTTGAATTTTCAATATTAATCTTCATTTACCTAAAATATCCAATGAAAAACTATCACTTTTTATCCTAGTGAATTTGTAAATTGGAATATTTGACTATGAGTTAAAGGTCAAATTTGCAATCTGGAAGAGATCTTGAAGGATAAAATCATGACTGATGTTATAAAACACCCATTAATAAACAATCATTGGAAAACTAATGCATAATAATTTTAAATTTATTAAAAATAAAGGAGAACAAGTATTACTTATTGACAAGAGCATAAATTATTATGAAATGGAATTAAATGATAAATTATGATAAATGGCATGATATAGAATGGTAGGAATAGATGAAATATATGTCAATATTGATAACAATAAACAAAATAGTGGCCCAACATATTCCCCAAACTGAGCATGTTGCATGTCCTCATGCAATTTAATGTCTTTGTACCAACCAAGTTATAATACATTAACGAAAACGCTCACCCCAACTCATGATATTGATGGAACATAAGGATTCTTCCCCAAATGTTCCTTTAAAACAATATTTATTCATCTCTAGAAAATTTGGTGAAACTATAAGAATTTTGACATTGAATTTCAAGTATATGTATATGAATTCCCAGTAAAATATGATATAAGTAACAACACACATCATTAACCATTTTCTCAAAAAATACAAACCAGATTTTGCTGAAATCGTCCAAACATATTTGTACTATGTTAATGCTTCTCCACATTGAAAATCGAAGCAAATATGATGCACACATTTTGAGATATAATAAAAATGGATGTAGGTGACAGTGCATGGTTTATGGAATTTTACAAACTGGTTTAGAATAAAATTTTTGGGTTTGTGTATCTTAATGATACATCTTTGCTATCCAAAAATCACAAAAATCCAATTCATGGTTTTGAAAATATATACAAATAAGTTTTTACATCGTATAAAATTGAATTTGTATGATTTAAATGAGAAAGAAATGTGAAAAATCACGACCATGCATAGCAATTTCCTTCTCCAAACTAGAAAATTAAAATTGCCCTCATGCTACAACAAGAAATAAAATGAGGTGGTTGCTACAACCATTATTGAAACCTTTCTTGGTGTATAACAAAATGGAATAAGGGAGGTTTTGAGAATGAATAAGAGTATTAATGACATGGTTATAATTAATAAATTAATGAAAAATATACTCCCCGAAACTGAAAGAACTTGTATCTTAAAAAAAAAAAGGAAGTGGTCAAGAAGTGGAACTAATGATTTGAAAGCATGAGTAAATAATGCTCAACAGTTTTCCATGAAATTCTCCTAGAATTTTAATAAATCAAAAAATTATTCTATTTTACCTCAAGTTTTACCTCCATAAAAATGGGGAGGCATGGATGGACTGATATGTGTTGAATTTGATGTAGGCTAAGCTGATGCTGAAATTGATATAGAAGGTGGAATCCATGTAAGCTAAAATAAGGTAATCATAAAATGTAGCAGTGTTTCCTTCCTCCAAACTGGTTAGTTTCCCTGCCATCAAGATTTCTCTAATACATATCATGAGTAGTCTCAATCATTAATTGATCACCTCAATTACCTCAATATATATAAAAGTGACATAATCATGTTATGAATGGCATGGGATAATAATGGATAAAAAGGGAATATAAAATAGGGTAAAAATGATGAGAAAAAAAAAATGTGTTCCTTAGGCCCATCAACTTTGGTTGTTATGAACACACAAATGGTGATAGATAGGATAAATTAGTTATCTTAGACTTTGTTTCTCAACATCTGACAAATTACTTGACATTCACAATCAGAATTAGGCCTCTTCATTCTACCCCAAAATAATAGTAGTGTTGTCAAGCTATGAATAAATGGTGATTTATAGGGAAAATAAACCATATTTGGTTAAAGATATGAAACTTGTAGAATAAAGGAATTATATTTTAGATTATACAAAATATCAAATCTTGAATATCCTAAATGTTTCATCCCTCACATGTAAAGTGAATATTTAGAGCTCATTAATAGATATAAACCATAACCATCATCATTTAAGAATCGATTCAATATTACCCCATGAACCATGAGTTCTAGCAAACCTTATATATGTAATAACAAGATTTATCGGCGAGTTTTGAGAGAAAAAGGTAGCCAAGTAGGTCATAGTATTGAATTACCTTCTATACCATAGGGATGGCCACTATTTCTAGTAGCCATCCATAGCCTCAACGTGGATTTCTTTTAAACCCATTAAGATGCGAGTGTCCCATATATTAGAAATAAATACATAGTTAGAAGAGAATTTTAATTTTCTTAAATGTTTACTAAAGATCACTACTCCAGCTTGGTAACTAGTTAATATCAATGCCACTCATGGGATCTAACACAAGTGAACAAGTCGGCTCGTGATGGAAGCTCTTGTCCATTAGCTTTACTACCAAAGGCCATTACTCTCGCTTGGTGATTGGTAGTGGTAATGTCACTTTATTAGGACCTATGATCATGGTAGGCCGATGCTTGATGACACCTCCTATCTTCCAGTTGACTATTTATGTTTAAAATTCAACTATGGTTATTGTGAATGAACAAAATATTACTTAATAGATCAAGTGGTAGTCAAATCCTTAAGAGATAGGGATGGCGTAAAAAAAATTGTACTAACTATTTTTAGCTTTGTTAATCTTTGTTCATGAAAACTAATAAGCTTTAAATTACCATTGATAAACATATTTTTCTCTGTTAAGATTGGGGTTGAGGAAAAATTCGTCAGATGGTTACGAAAAGATTTAGGTACAATTTTGCGGTAATTACGAAAGTTGAAAGTTGGCATGATGAAATAATCTTTGCATAATTATTCCTTAAAAATATTATTATGTTTATTGAGAAACAAAGGTAATTTGACTAACCAATGATTATGTCAAACAGGACCTAGACGATTAAAATTATTTCCCATTCACCAAGGAGAAAGAATAAATCCGAAAGACCTACAAGTTTTGAATCAAGGAAATGAACAAAAGCATGAAAATGGGCTAATAATGTGGTTGTGATGGAGGTAACAATGACTGTGACTTAGGTAACACCAACTGTGATTGAGGGAACAACATTTATGACCTTGGAAACAATAGTTGTAACTGAGGGAACAACAACAATTGTGACTTAGGAAACATCAACTGTAGCTAAGGTAGCAAAAATTATGATTCAAGAATTATTTATCTAATAGTACCATTGTTGCATGTTACAACATCAAAACTACCAATATCATTTATGAATTATCAATCATGATTGTGACAAAGCCCACCCCCCCCCCAAAAAAAAAAAAATTCACTCAATTGGTGATCCTCGGACGGTGAGATGGAGAAGGATTAATCAACCAATAATCAAAATCACTTTACAAAATAATAAGGAATTAACAGTGAATCATTCCTGACAAGACTTACCATAAGAGTGTTTGATATTAGATCTGAGGTAACCATATAATTGATAAGACTAGGGAACAAAAGGATAGATGTGGAGCAACAACATGAAACTAAGAACTTCCTTATTTTATTTCGATGAAGGAACAAAGGTTGTGACTTTGAAGTAAACAACCCTTGAAACATAAAAACATAAGAGAAATTAGAAAAGAAACAACAATTTATTGAAAAACAATAAACAAATAAATAACTTAAGTTACAAAAATTGTGATTCCGGGTGCAACAATGTTGTTTCCTAAGGGAACATCAATTTGTTTCCAGGAATGACAATCTGTCAATGGTGAATGAATGGAAAAAAAAAATATCTTTTAGAAAAATTATTTAGCAGCAATGACTTGGATCTTCAAATGGAAATGAATTCTTCACTTCTCCCATTATGAATGTATTAAGTAATGAAAAAGTCTTTATGTTGGTGGGCAATAGCGGGAACGATTTTCTAGCAAACTCATATGATAAAAAAAGATTAGATTATGACACTTAAAAATACTCAATTCATATGAAATTAAATTTCTTAATATATTCCTGGATGAAATTCCCTTATTTCATTAACATTTCCTTCAAGAATAACTTTTTCATAAATGGACCACCTTTATTCTCCTTGGGCATGCAAAAAATGAGCACCTACCTGCAATAAAACATGAAATCATGGAAGAAGGGAGGTGTACGATCTCTCTTAATAGAATAAATATGCAATAAAATATAAATTATTTAATCTATAAAACCAATCCATGGAAACAAAGTAAAATTAATTTATTACCTACAGGAGAGAGGTGGCAAACCATACTAACCAACAATGTTTTAATCATAACTTCTTTGTTTTTTGTCCAATTTGAGTGATTCAAAAGAGAAATGAATGTGAATTCAGAGGGATATCTCCAATAGAAACAAGTTTTAAAAATTCCATGAGGTGATGTGTCAAATTTACTCAGAACAACCTGCATAATAGAGTTATTTTTCGATTTCCTAGCTTAGACCAATAGTTGATATTTTAAGCATAAAATTTTCATTTGATGATGGATTGATATGATTAAAATTATAGATGAAATTAGAGTCAGATATATATCCCCAATAGGATAAAAAATTAATACAAGAAGAATTGATGGGTCAAATATGCCAAAAAACAACTCAAAAATCAGGGTTTTAAGAATGTTGATTTGCGATAGGCAATCAATGTTTTGGCCATAACTTTCTCATATTATAAAGAAACCAATTCATTAAAATTTCCTTGTAAACTATATTCATAATGGAATATACCATAGATATAGGTTTGCAAAATCTAGTCATTTAGGCCTCCAAAAGTCGAGTGTCCCAACTTTGTCTTTGAGCTCCCTACTAGACATGTTGTCAATGTTTTGGTCATAATTTTTCATTCAAATCCTAATTGAGTGATTAAAATTGTGTTAGAAACTATAAATAAATGGATACTTAAGATAGAAACAAGTTTTGAAAAAATTCCCATTTGATCCCTCAAAACATGATTTTACTAACAATTTTTTGAGAAAGTTTATCAAACCCGCATGCCATAAGATATGATAAAGAAGATTTTTTTTCCAAATTCATGATAAAAATGGATATGAGTATTGTTAGGAATTTTTATTTTCAATTTAATACATCTACAAACATAAATAAGTTCAAATATTTATCACTATTTTCACAACGTGTTGCAACAAAAACAATGATTTTTACATATAAAGAAATGTATTTATTTATATCCCTATTTTATTCTATTTTCTACACTAACCTACTGTACATTGAAAACTAAAGTGTGCTTACATATAAGAGTACATCCAGTGGATAAATTTTCAAAATGAGGCCTCAAGTGTATACATACCCGAATTCGGAAAATGCATGTTAATAAACACTAGTATATGAGAGACCAACTTCCCCATTAAGGATGTTGCCAATAATTTTTTATGTATGGAGTTATTATTCAAGAAAATTATGGAGTGAAACCAATCTTCAATATATTCCTTTCTTTCTTGATTTTCCCATAGTTTTCATATCATGGAGTTCTTGACTTTCTAATGTCTTATTGATCTTGACGGCTTGTTGATGTAGACTAGAAGAAACTTTATTTTCTTCCATAACTTCTGCAATTTTTGGATTTGAAACCTTCCCAATATCAATATAATCTTTTTTCAATGGTGCAAGTGAGATGCAATGGGTGGGAAGGGTGGGTAAAATTTGTAGTTCAACACTGTAAGTGTATTGTACTAGTTTATTACTATGATGGTGTGGAATTGATTGAGAAAGAAATTGTGTGGGGCATGGAGGATTTTGATGATGTACCTGATTGGGTTATGTGGATGGTTTTAATAGGCAAGAATGATTTTGTTGAATATCTAGTGAATAATATGGATGATGTTCTTATGCTACAAGATGAGAAAATCTAGCCATGTAATCATAAGGTGAGACATGCCAAGCTTGTGGACAAGAGTGATGGGGGCTATATTGAGACTGGTATGACTTACTCAACATATGAGTATTGCATAATGCATTATTCAAGAAATAAAATGGAGAGGAAGTGTTTTGAACCATACATGTAGGCCACAGTTTCCATGATTACAATCTTGTTGCAACTTCTCGATTTCTTCGATATAATCCTTTCATTCTAGGTAAGAAAGAGAAACTATCCATTGGATGTTCTTGTCGGCACTGAGATCAAAAAGATTCAATTTTTTCTTGTGTTTTCTTAACCTATGAAACATCTAATTGTAAAATTATAGAGATAATAATATCAATTTTAAAATGCTTAAATAAATCATTGATATCAGCTCATGTATCTCTTGTTCTTGTAGCAGATTTCGAAAGGAAAGAATAAAGTTCCATAGAAAACTTTCCAACCTTGGAGATTCCTCTTGTATACCTTAGGCATGATACAAAAATATCATCATATTATAGATGACAACATGACCTTTTCCTATCAAATTTAAGAGTTCTAAAAGTTCATGTTTGATTCCATAGAGTAGGAGTGTTTTCAAGATCTCTTTTGCTAATTGTTTATTATTTGGCATTTGAAGGTTGTTTTAAAATCATTTGACATATTCTTCCGAGATTCCACCTTCCCATTGTTTCATTTTAAAAATATATTCATTGGCCTTGCAATAGTCTTCATGCTTTTTCAATAATAGATTCTTCATATTTTCCCATGTTTGAATGGAGTTCCCACCAAGGCTCATGAACCATCAAAGAGTTTTTCCTTTTAGAGTAAGAGGAAACACTTTCAACCTTTGAGCATTAGTATAATAATGATATCCTCTACAAAGTACTTCAAACACAAATAAGAATATACTTGGATCTTGATTTTCTAGACCATGAAAATTTGGTAGAGAGGATGCAAGAACAATGTGCATTTGTGTCACTCCTCCTAGATCTCTGATAGGGAATTCAAAAATATAAATGTGTGACATTTCTTCCCAAAATAGAAGATGTTTTTCATTTGCTACTTAAAGGTTGCTACTTCAAATTTTCCTATCAATTAGTGAGTGGAATGGGTGGTGGTTACATCACCACTTAAGTGAAATGATAAAAAAATTCCAAGTTCCTACCTCTAATGTTCCTACTTTCAATCGTGTATGTTATATGACCTGAAACTACCTATAGAGGGAAGACCTCTCCACAAGTTATCTAGGGTGAATGTGTAGGTTATTACCCTTTCTCCTTAATATCCAACCCCCTCAAAATTTAGGTGTGCATTTACAACACAATATTAGTGAGGTAGTGCTATTTGACAACCTCCCTGACAATGACACCAAAATGTTGGAGAAATTAATTGCTTAATAAAAAAACAACTACTCACCTAGAAATTATTATCAACTGAGGAACGTATTTTTGCTTCAAGATATTCTACAAAATATATGTAAGAAATTACAAACAACTCACAATGGTTCTACATGATTATGTTCTACACTACCTAGGTTATTCACTAAGAAATAAAATGTAATAGTTGAATAATAATACTAAATTTAAAAAGAATAAAGTAAATAACATGAAAATTAGTTATGATAATCACACCACTTGAATCAATATTGAATTAAACCACACCTTTCTTAATTGGAAATTTAACCTGTTGCACCCAACATAATTCAAATGTCAATATAGAGAAGTAAATTAATACAAATCTAGGAATTAAAGGAAATGATAAAATGAGGAAAATGAAGAAACCAATAAATTACTTGAAAGAAATGAAAATTTACTTTAAGGAACAATAATTGAAATTCAAAGAAACAAGCACACAACTAAACTACTTTAAATGTTCAAGGAAACACCTTGTTGAAGGTAGTGGGCCCAACTACCCAAGTGTTAGTTCTGCCTTGAAAAATAATTTGGATAAGATTACAAGTGTACAATTATGAAATTCCACTAATATCTCCTTTCATTAAAAATTATAAATATATATGATACAAATCTAAGGTTTGTCTCTAATTCACTAATTGTCCATCCCCCTCTCTGATTTCTATCTTCATTTAAATATATACAGAGAGCAAAGGGATAATTACAACTAAACTGATATAATGATTTTCCATTACAATTTTGGATTGATTAAAATGAATTAATTAGTAACTCAAATTTGGAGGATATTTCCATCTTCAATAAGATGGAGCAAGTCCAATATGATTTTTCATTTAAGGAAAATTGGAAAACAACCACAACAACAAATCTAGGAAAATCTCCTCGAGAGAACCTTGCATTTTTCTCAATCGAGACCAAATTTTAGAAATATGGTAATAGGAAAACTAATTCAGTTTGTTATGGACAAAACTCATGTCTCATATTTTCAATATTCATTTTTATTTTCCTGAAATATCCAACGCAAATTGTCACCTTTTATCTTACCGAATTTCTGAATTGGAATATTGGACTATGAGTTGAAGTTCAAGTTTGCAATCCATAAGAGATATTGAAGGCTAAAATCATTACTCATGTTATAAAAAAGCCATTAATAAAACATCATTGGCAAAATATTTCATAATAATCTTGAATTTATTAAAAATAAAGGAGAACAAATTTTACTTAACCACAAGAGCATAAATAATTATGAAATGGAATTAAATGATAAATTATGATAAATAGAGTAATAGAAAATAGTAGAACTGGATGAATATATGTCAATAAGTCATAGTCACAATGAAAAATTAGTGGTCGAACACCTAGGAATCATTGGACCGGTGAAGGTGAGATATATGGTAAAGCTTGAGGGTGGAGATGGGAAAATTACTCATGGTTTAGCTCAAGAGATACAGAGCATCCATTCTTATATAGGACTAGTGATCCTTGGACGAATATCTGGTGGGATTGTGGTAAAGATTTGTAGTGTATCTTTCTTATTTCAGTGTAGGAATACCTTGGCGGGATATATGGAAAGGCTTAGTTGTATAGGTTCTTCTTTGATCCTAGAAAGCCTTGACTCGTTCTAGCGGGATATCTGGTAAATCCTGAGAAGCATGGTCAATGTTGTTGTGAGTCCCTCATTCATGTTTTGAATATGGCACGAGGGTGATTCACTTAAAGAAATATTTGGTTTAGCCCAATCCATGATTGGGAGGTACATGGAAGTCCCTGACTTGTTTGTATTTTTCATAGGTTAATAAGAGTTATTTTCCTCTAGTGTTCTATGTGTAAATTTACTTGTTATTATGTGTCTTTAATGGTTGTTCTATAATTGTTATTTTGTTGGTCATATGTTGGTTATGAGAATGGTTTTGTGACATTATTTTGTTATGGTTCTCATCGTGTTTCTTTTATTAAATGAAATGTTAATGAATATATGACCTAATAGATCATAACGTAGCTATTATGATTGGGAATCATACATTATTGAGGAATGTCAGATAAATCTGAGGTCCTTATGCTCAAATGTGTATTTGTTGTTGGAAATTATACTGAGAGGGTGGGTGAATCAGTATTATCATATCAATAATTTTATTTCCAAAAATGATTCATATACCTTACTTATGTGAAATGAAATAGCATGTACACGCAACTATGATTAGAGAAACCATCGTATACCCAGAGAACTTGTGATTTAGATAATTTATCATGTGTTGATATTTAACCAGTGCATCAGTAACATATTCAACAGTGCAGTAAAATAGAATAAAGAATCACACATAAGAAACACACATGAACGCCAAGATTTAAGGTGGAAACCCAATGTGGGTGAAAACCACCTGTTGTTGTCATCTTTGTCTTCTTTTAGTAATAAGAAAATCTGTTTACAATCTTGTACTGGTGCAGACTCATACTAGTACATAGGCACCCACCTGTAGAAGGCTACAACCTTCTCTTGTTTTCCATCTTCTACTGGAAGGGAGCTGCAAATACCTAGCTCTTGTTCTAGCCAATGTGATTACTAGTACATAGGCACTAGCCTACAGAAGGCTACGACCTTCTCTCTTCCTCCAGGGACCACGTTTCATATATTTTCAGATTGGATGCTCCTGGTACACACCATTACACATGAAGGCATCATTTCATCAAGTTTTCATACTGGACCGATTAGAAACTTTGAAACTCAAATTGCATCAACCAACATTCAGTTAATCTAAACAATCATATCACTGAAACCGGAACACTTTGCTGAGCCCAGAAACCTGCATCATCAGTCAAAGATATCTATAACCTCAAAAACCATGCATCAGAATGTACATGCTACTTTACTGAACCCAACTTCTGTGTATATGCTACTTCTTATAATCAAACTTGCGTATACCTTGAAAACTACTAAAACATTAAACTTTTGAATCAAGTCTATACCAACTAGTAATATACTAATCATATATTGTCTATTTATAGATCTTTACATAGGCAACATCATAGATCACCCTTCTCACTTATACAATCAGTCAATCAGATATAAAACTTGTTATTCATCTAGTTTTGCTTTCAGATAGAAAAAGACTTCATTGAGACACAATAGTAAAATAGCAGCATTGATCTAATAGATCAATCATCCTTGAACATCAAGATTTTTTTTGCATACACTACTTAGAAGAGCTGAACCGGCAAGTATACGCACCTTCACCAAAGTGAACCAATGTACAAATATGCAAATACTTACTTCATAACTTTGTTGCACTTGTAGACTTCAAAGAAACCCAGATCACGATATTTAAATAATGAAACAATTGTACATAATCAGATCTAACCCAACCAATATTAGATCATTCAATAATAAGTCATTTTAGGTCTCATGATCCTGGTCCAATATTGAATTCAAGGTGCACAAAGTATTTTAGATCAAATCATAAACATAGCCCTTGCAACATAAAATATACTTCAGATGGAAGTATTCCTTAGAAACCCATACACTTGCACATAACACTTCATAAGATATTCATTCCTAGTGTGCTTAGTCATTTGATCTTCTCCTCCTTATATACTTAGATCCTTTATCAATACCTCAGACAAAATCCTTGGTTTTGCAACATGTATGCACTTTTCCTCCTGTGGGAGTGCGTGTATAGGTATACTCTCTTTTTGTTCTATGGACCAGTGTGTATACGTAGTTTTGACTAAGTGGACCTGCATATACTTCTTAATCTGCTTTACATCAACATTTTCCTTTACCTTATTTATTCTGATCACTAGACCTTAGTTCCATGTTCCTATACTTCTATACCACTGCCTTGTTACCTCTAAATATACCTATGGTACTGTGAGTTTCCTTTTACCGAAACTTGAATTGCCCTGTGAGTGAGCTGCCATCAAGAACAACACTTGTATAATATTGCCAGCAATCTCCCCCTTCGGACTTGATGGCAACCATGAAGGTGTTGATCACTGCAAGCTGTAAAAACTGTTAGAGATAACATGAAACACGAAAATACTCTCCCCCTTTGACATCAAAGGAAAAGAGCAGACCAAGCAATTTTCCTCCTTTGATATAGGTTATGTTGTCCATGCTCCCCCTGAGTACATGTCGAGTCTGCAGAGATATGATTTAAAATAATAACATGAATCTATAACTCAACTAAGTGAGTATGACCTCCTTATGTCCAATAACTCATACATACATTAATCACCCAACCAAGTGGGGATATACCAATTGTTTATACATGAAAAGAATATAATAAATATTACATCATCCATCCCATGCAAAGTGGGGATACAAATTACATCATTTGTCTAATAGGACTCATTCAAATATATGAGAAGTCATATCATGCCCTAGACCTTTACATGAATTAAACAATAAATGGTATAAATATATGAAGCCATAGTTGGACCCAGCAACCATAATGCCAATAATGCAAAATGCTTGTGAAGGCTTATTCTCCCCATGAACCTGTGCTACTTGTGCATTGTTAACAAGTCATTCATCAAGGCATCTTTGCCGGTCAGATAAAAATCAATGAAAAAATCATATTGTCAGAATGTAGTCATCAACATCAGAAAGAGCACCCATATTAGAGTTTGACCCACTATTTTTATATTAGAAAAAACATATACACTCCTTCAGCCACAGAAACCCGCGTGTATACATGACTATACTTCATGAAACACACGTATAATAACCTTCCTCTAAAAACTAGATTTAACAGTAGGATGATGCAACAACTACGCCCAACTTTTGTCTGAGATATTCAAATTTTCGTTTGGGTAGTGGTTTAGAGAATATAACAGAAACTTATTCTTTGGAGGGAACATACTCCAATTTGACCTTTTGTTCAAGCACTTGTTCTCATAGAAAATGGTACTTGATGGGTATGTGCTTCGTCTTGGAGTGCATGACTAGATTTTTTGAAATACTTATGGCACTTGTATTATCACATAGAATGGAGATGGGTGGAGTACATGTGATTTGAATGTATTGCAAAGTTTACATGATCCAAAGTAGTTCTGTGTAGCAAGATGTCACAACCACATATTCTGTTTCAGTTGTAGACAAAGCAATTGTACTTTGTTTCTTGATGAACCAAGACACTAACCGAGAACCCATATAGAATGCACCTCCACTAGTTCTCTTTCGATCATCAACACTTCCTGCCCAATCTGCATCTATATATGCATGAAGAGTAAGGTTTGTATCTTTAGGATACCATAGTCCAAAGTCCTGAGTTCCTTGAAGAGATTTGAAAATTATTTTGACTGCTTGGAGATGTGATTCCTTTTGGATTTGCTTGGAAACATCCAACAATTCCTATTGCATGCATTATGGCAGCTCTGATACCTGTTAGATAAAGCATACTTCCAATCGTAGATCTGTAAGTTGGCTGGTTTATTGTTGGTGATTCATCATTAGAGCTGAGACTGCATCCTATTACCATTGGAGTACATACTAGTTTAGAATCTTCCATTCCGTACTTCTTCAAGATCTGCTTGAGATATTTGGTTTTTGAAAGAAGGATACCATCTTTTGTTTGCTTAACTTGAAGACTAAGAAAATAAGCAAGTTCACCAAGTAAGGACATTTCAAATTATTGCTGCATTAGTGAAGCAAAATTTTGGCTCATGGATTCTTCATTGCTACCAAAAATGATATCATCAACATAAACAACAATAATTAGCAATTTATCATTTTCATTCTTTGTGTATAAATTGCTATCTGCAAAACCTTTTGTAAAACCTTGTTGTTGTAGATATTTGTCAAGGCAGTAATGTCAAGCCCTTGGAGCCTGTTTTAGACCATAGAGAGCCTTTCTCAGCTTGCATATGAATTTTGCATCATTTCCAAGAATGAATCCTTCTGGTTGTTTAATATAAACTTCTTCTAAATCTCCATTGAGGAAGGATGATTTTACATCCATTTGATATACTTCGAATTTCCAAAAACTAGAAAAAACAAGAAACAACCTTATGGCTTCAAGTTTGGTAACAGGTGAAAAATTTTCTTCAAAATCTATACCTTCTTGTTGAGCATACCCTTTGCAAACAAGTCTGGCCTTGCTTCTAATAACTTCTCCATTTTCATTAAGATTTTTCTTAAATATCCATTTTGTTCCTATAATATTTTTATCATGAGATCTAGGAACTAATTCCTAGGTATCATTCTTTTCAATTTGCTCAAGTTCTTCATCCATGGTCTTGACCCAACACTCATCTTTGCAGGATTCATTTACATTTTGAGGTTCAGTGGAGGATAGTAATGCGAGATAACTTGAGGTCCCTATAAGTGTTCTTCTTGTCTATACTCCAGACCCTTTTTCTCCTAGAATTTGACATTTTGGATGATTCTTCTGAACATACCTGGATGGAATCTTTTCCCTATCTGTTGTATCTTCTTCTGATGCTTCATTGATTTCTTCTTCAGTATCATTTGATTTGACGGGGGAAGGCATTCCCCATCTTCCTCATTGTCATGTTCCTCTGTTGATTTCATCTATTCCATATTTCTACATGCTTCATCAATTACAACATCAATGGTTTCAACAATTTTCCGAAGTCTTTTATTAGAACATTTGTATCCTTTACTTCTGGAAGAATAACCAAGAGGAATACCTTCATCTGCTCTGGGTTCAAACTTTCCAAGTTTTCCATTAGTCCTTTTGATAAAACATTTGCTTCCAAAAATTCAAAAATGTTTTATAGTAGGAGGCTTACCATACCAAAGTTCATGTGGAGTTTGATTGCTATTTCCCTGAACATTTGCTTTGTTGAGAAGAATCATGGCAGCAAATGCAGATTCACCTGAGAAGGTTGGAGGAGTTCTAGATTCATCTAGCATAGCTCAAGCCATTTTTTGAATTGTTCTATTCATCCTTTCTACCAAACCATTTTTCTGAGGAGTTCTTGCGGTGGAGAATTGCCTTTTTATTCCGTGTTGTACCCAAAAGTCAAATAATTCATCTGATATGAATTCTCCTCCTCGATCAAATCAGAGGCATTTGATTTTTCAATATGATTCATTTTCAAATAAAGCTTTGAAGGCTTTAAACTTTTCAAAATCCTCATCTTTATTATTTAGAAGACCTATCCAACACATCTTGGAAAAGTCATGAATAAACAAAATAAAGTATTCTTTTGCACAAGGTGACTTTTTCCTTATTGGTCCACATAAATCAGTATGGATGAGTTCAAGAGACTTACTTACTGATCCTTCCTTTTCAATGAAGTTAACTCTATCTTACTTACTGATTTGACATGGTTTGCATATGGTATTTTCTGGGATGCTGATATCTGGAAGATCATGAAATGCCTTGAGCTTGCATGCTTTTCTTATTTGAGAAAATCTTAGCTGTCCCAATGTTCTATGCCACAACCGGTTTTCATCTATTTTTCTTAGATAGCATTGTTCTTGTCCTCCTTTGAGTATGTATAAATTTTTTGGAGTTCTTATACCTTTGATCATAGTCTTTCCTATATCAAGTTTGCGAATGGCACATTCGTTTGATCAAAAAAACACTTCATTTCCTTGATCACACATTTGAATGACACTTAACAGGTTATGTTTTAAACCATCTACATACATGACATTTCCAACTTTAACCTTTTTTTCAATAAAATAGAACCTTTACCTTTAATGAAAGTTGCAGTGTCATTTCCAAATGAGATATTCTTTTCCTTTTCTAAATCATTATATGAATGAAGTTTCTCTTTATCACCTGTCATGTGTTTGGAGCATGCATTGTCGATGTACCACTAATTTTATTGTCCTTCTACGTAAAAAGATATACCACATCTTTCTAATTGAGATTCCTTTCTTCTCCATATCTTGGGATTTAATGGTGTTTTCTCATTTTGAAATGTTGGCCGAAATTTTCTCCTGCATTCAGATTCTTCATGACCAAACTTGTTACAAATCAAGCATTCTATTTCATTTTTGAGAGGGGAAAAGTTATTATAGGAACGTTTCTTGATTCCTGTTGTACTTCTTTGATTTCATGCTTCTCTAGTCATGATGGTTTTGTAAGAAACACATTGAGTAGCCTTGTGTCCAAAGTTATGAAATGAAAAGCATTGCCCATTAAAGAAGTTTCTACGATCATAGAATATTTTGACATTGTTTACCTCTTGGTTGCGGCTTTTACTAATATTCATCCTTGGATTAAATTGAGTATGATTTACCTGATGGGTAGTTTTAGGACTTTGCTGATGATTGACATATTGTTCACTCATCTTTGCTACATCAAGATAACTTCTGGTGGATGTTAAGGACTTTTGTGATTGAGATGATTCTTCATTATATCGAAGACCTATCTTTTGCAGAGGAGAACATTGAAATTTGATAATTTCATTTAAAGTTTTTGATCCTTTACAAAATCTAAGATTGATAGATTTTTCCTTCTCATGATCTTTTCTCAGACCCACAATTTCACGTTCTAGATTTTCATTGTGTTTTTCCCTTTCAGCATGTTGTTGTGTCAAAGTATCTATGATCATATTCTTTCCTTCTAAACAGATTTTGAGTTTAGTGATTTCTTCAAGAAAATCTCCCTCTTCTACTGCATCCAAAAAGTTATTATTGTCATAAGCCATGAGAAGTCTATAATCTTGTTTAGTTGCATCTTCATCACTATTAGATAAAGCATCACTATCTTCATACATATAGTAACTCCTTCTATTCACAACCTGTTTTCTATTGCCTTTTGCATAGTCATTCCCTTTTTCATATTTATCTTCATGAGGACATTTGGAAGCATAGTGACCAAATCTACCACAAGCAAAGCATTTGAGAGGTAGCTTACCTCTGAATCTTGCGGAACCCCGTTGAAGGTTTTTGACAAAATTTGCCTCTTCTTCTTCTTCTGAAATGTGTCCTGATTCATGGCGCTCTTCCTTTTATTTTCCCTTTGATGATGCTTTAAATGCGGCTTCTCTCATATCTGATGGACCTCCTTTTCTCATTTCAAAGGTAGTTAGGATTCCATGAAGTTGAGTCACAACGATAGTCTAAAGATCCTATTTTTATTCTATGGCAGACACTTTTGACTCAAATTTAGAAGGCAAGGATCTCAAAATTTTCTCAACTAAATTAACTTCCTTTATCTCTTCACCCAGATTCTTTATACAATTAACAATCTTATCTATGCGTAAAAAGTAACTAGCAATACTCTCATCGCTATGCATATTAAGCATTTCATATTGAATCCTGAGAGTTTGAAGCCTAGCATGTTCTACCTGAGAGTCTCCTTCATAGATCTGAATGATTTTGTCCCATATATCTTTGGCTATCTTGAGCTGCATTACTTTGAAAAATTCTAATTATGATAGACTTCCCAATAATGTGTTGACTGCTTTGGCATTGGTTTCATATAACTTCTTATTTGCAGAGTGTAGGAATTGTAGTTGGGAATTGATATCCTTCTTCCACAATTTCCCAAACATCTTCTCCAAGCGATTATAGATAGGCTATGGTTCTTATTTTCCAATATAATAAGTTTCTCCCATTGAAGATTGGTGGTCTAATGGATCTCATGCCTTCATGATTATTCATCTTGAAAGATCTACCTTCAAGCAACCAAGCTTCTTCTGAAGGACCTGTTTCAATTCCAATTGTTGGAAATAATAATGAGAGGGGGGTGAATCAGTATTATCAAATCAGTAATTTTATTTCAAAAAATGATTTCTATATGCTACTTTTGTGAAGTGAAGTAGCGTGTACACACAACTGTGATTAGAGAAGCTAGCGTATACCTAGACAACTTATGGTTTAGACAGTTTATCATGCGTTGATATTTAACCAGTGCATCAGTAAATTATTAAATAGTGTAGTAAAATAGAATAAATCATCAGACATAAGCAACACACATGAAAACCAAGATTTAAGGTGGAAACCCAATGTGGGTGAAAACCACCTGCTGCTGTCGTCTTTGTCTTCTTTTAATAATAAGAAAATCTATTTACAATATTGTACTATTGCAGACTCATACTAGTACGTAGGCACCCATATGTAGAAGACTACAACCTTCTCTAATTTTACAGCTTCTACTGGAAGGGAGTTACAACCTCCTAGCTCTTATACTAGCCAATGTGATTGCTAGTACATAGGCATCGGCGTAACGAAGGCTACGACCTTCTCTTTTCCTCCAGGGACCATGTTTCATAAATTTTCAGACTAGATGATCCTGGTACAGACCAATACACATGAAGACCTTGTTTCATAGAATTTTTATACTGGACACATCATAAACTTTGAAACTCAAACTGCATCAACTAACATTCAGTTAATATGAACAACCAAATCACTAACACTAGAACACTTTTCTAAACCTAGAAACCTGCATGATCAATTAGAATGATCTATAACCTCAAAAACCATGCATCATAATGTACATGCTACTTTAGTGAACCCAACCTGCATGTATACACTACTTCCTATAATCAAACCTACATATACCTTCAAAACTATTGAAACATTAAACTTCTGAATCAAGTCTGCACCAACCAGCAATATACTGACCATCTACTCCCTATTTATAGAGATTTACACAAGAAGCAACATAAATCACCCTTCTCACTTATACAATCATTCAATCAGATATCAAACTCCTTATCCATTTAGTCTTACATTCAGATCTAAGAAGAATTAATTGATAGACAATAGTAAAAGAGTAGCACTGATCTGATAGATCAATCATCGTTGAACATCAAGCTTTTCTTTTGCATATACTACTTGGAAGAGCCGAACCAGCGTGTATAAACACCTTCACCAAAGCAAACTATGTACAAATCTGCAAATAATTCATAACTTGGCTGCACTTACAAACTTCAGACAAACACAAATCACAATATTTAAAAAATAAAACAGGTGTACATAATCAGATCTAGCCCAACCAATATCAGATCATTCAATAATAAGTCATTTCAGGCCTCATGATCCTGGTCCAACATTGAACTCAAGGTGCACAAATTATTTCATATCAAATCACAAACATAGCCCCTGCAATATAAAATATACTTTAGATAGAAGTATTCCTTAGAAACACATACACTTGCACATAACACTTCATAAGATATTCATTCCTTATGTGCTTAGCCATTTTATATTCTCCAACTTATATAGTTAGATCATTTGTCAATACCTCGGACCAAATACCTTTGACCAAATACCTTGGACCAAAACCTTGGTTTTCGAACATGTACGTGCTTTTTGTCCTGTGGGAGTGTGTGTATATGTATACTCTCTTTCTCTCTTGTGGACCACTGTGTATATGTTGTTTTGACTAAGTGGACCTGCATATACTTCTTAAACTACTTTACATCAACCATTTCCTTTAGCTTCTTTATTCTGATCAGTAGACCTTAGTTTCATCGTCCTATTCTTCTATACCACTTCCCTGTTACCTCTGAATATACATGTTTTACTGTGAGTTTCCTTTTACCAAAACTTGAATTCACCTGTGAGTGAGTTACCATCAAGAACAATACTTGTATCATAATGGCAACAATGAGATGTACATACATGTTCATGGTGTGTTTGATGAAATTCTTGTTGTGGTTAGGATGGGTTAGGCTAAGCCCTTGTTCAAGTCTTGAATTGGAGACTTTGTTTCCTTGTTATTTATCACTTTTGAGTGTTTCATTAAGTTCTGGGAAGAGAACTGGGTCCTATCGTTAAAAAAGCGGCTTAAATCATGAGGTCGTTGGAACAAAATTGTCTGTAAAAGACTCCAGACACTAGGAAGCATGCTTATCGGAGTGAATAGAGGATTTTAGTCACATTGAAGCCTCGTCATTGGAGAAACTAGGGGTTTAGTTCATAAAAATGGTAAGTTAACTCAAGGGTTGGGCACCTTCACTAGTTGGTTAGTTCTTGGGGGTCTTGTAGGTCCTAAGGAAGGTAATTTTGGTTTGGGCTTGTTGATTCCACTTCCTTAAGGTGATCTAGGGATTTGAATCATATCATACTAACTCTTCATCACATATTTACCCAAGTGTATTGGTAATCTTGGGTAATTTTGGGAGGAGGGTGTTACAAAGGTCATTTGTCTTAGCCAACTATGTCTCCACTCTAGAATTTTTGTCATGACTTTTGACTTACAAAAATAAGGTAAATTTGGGACTATTACGAACCCCACCCCCTCATAGGAACACCATGCACAATGTTACTGTATTTATAGCATGCAAGGAAACTCAAAATTTGATCTTTATAATCATGGCTCTTACATCTACCTCTTCATTACACAAAAAAGGGTAAAGTACCCTTTTTCTTTCATATTCCTTGGTGTTCTTCATCAGATCCAAAGTGCTTGGATTAGACATTGACATGATTTATTTAAAAATCATGGTTTGTCTCGTTTCCAAAATGCATAGTGAATCAGGTTGGAATTGTCCCTTTGGTCCCACCTATATTACATATCAATTAACCACAACATCATTATCATGTACATACTTCTTAAGAAAGGAAACATGAAAAACATTATTGGATTTCACTACGTTTGGTAAAGCTTGTATGTTAGCTATTGGTCCCACTCTCTCCAAAATACAAAATTTTTCATAAAATATGGGTGCTAACTTGGTATAAGATCCAACTCCCAATGAGATCACTCTTGGCCTCATGCAAAGATACAAATGATATCACTCTTGAAACACTGTGCATTCTCTATTCGTCTGCATAACTATTTTGTCTATCATAGGATTCTTTCAATTTATTTATGATATTAATTACTTTTTGTTCCATTTCTTCATTAAGTGAAGTCAAAGAATCACTCTATTCCCTCAATCATCCCAACTAATGGGAGGGTTGAATTTTCTATCATATAATGCCTTAAAAGTCTTCATCTTTTATGACTCTTGGTAACAATTATTGTATGGAAATTCAACTAATGGAAAAAAATCATCCCACATATTTGTTTGGCGCTTTACATACATCTTCAACATGTCTTCTAAAATTATATTCACACTTTCAATTTGGACATTTTTTTGACGATGATATGTTGTACTAAAAGCTAGTTTGGTCCCATTATCAACAAAAAGTGCCTTCCAAAAATTGGAAGTGAACTTGGTATCCTCATCTAAGATGATCTTATTGGGTATGCCATGCAGTCTAAATATTTCATTCATAAAAATATGAACTATATCAATATCTTTATGTATGGTATTAATAGTTATAAAGTGATCTTCCTTGCTCCATTTGTTTATTACAACCATAATGGCATCATGTTCTTTAGGTGTCCTCAGAAATCATTTGATCAATTCAATAGATATGTCTTCCCTTTTCTACCTAGGGTTTGAGATTGGTTGCAATAATCTCATTGGGTTCCTGCATTCCTCTTTGACTTGTTGACATTCCAAGCACCTAGACATGTACTCAACAATCTTCTTCTTCATTCCGAACTAATAGTATGATTCCTTTATTTTTTTCAACATTTTCTAATAACTAGGATGACCATAGTAGAATATTTTGTGAAACTCATTCGTAATGAGCTCCTTCAAGTTGGTCACAAAAGGTACCTACCATCTATTTGTAAACAACAATAAACCATAATTAGTGAGATTGTAGTCCTTGTTGATTTTTCCCTATGGTTCTTGTTGTAAGAAGTCCTTCACATGATGGAAACACTTATCATATATCAATTCCTCTTTGAACCTCTCTTTGATGCCAACTTCACAAGTTCTCATGGTTTCCAAGTGAGCCACTTGTGAACTTCCACTAAGTGCATTTGCAAATTTATTATGTTTCATCTGAAAATCAAAATCACTAATTAGAGGTAAACATTTTCCATTTCATGAATTTACTTTGGATTTCTCAAACAAGTATCTCAACCCTCCATGGTTTGGAATCAACACATATTATCTTCCAAGAAAGTAGTGTCTCCACATATTCATGACATGCATGATTGTTGCTAGTTCTATGTCATGGGTGACATACCTCTTTTCATGTTCATTTTGTTTTTTTGACTCATAATAGACTACATGTTTCTCTCACATCAAGACTCCAAAAATAATGTCCTTAGAGGAATTTGTGCAAACCATGAAGTCCTTTACATTGTCTACTATGTTAAAAGTAGGTACGCATGTGAGTAATTTATTGACTTGTTAAAAGTTAGCCACACACTTTAATATCCATTAAAAAATATCAAATGAACTAGTAGTAATATTTTACAAGTGCCATGAAGGATCTAACCTTTGTGACATTTTCAAGAGTGCATCAATCCATTATGGCCTTAATCATTTCAATATCTATGGCTAAGAATTTTTTTTGGGATGAAGCACCCCAAATATTGGACTTCTGATTTACATAAATCATGTTTTCTTGGCTTGGCATATTTTCTTTTTCTTCCATAGCAGTTGTAGTACTCCCTTAAGGTGATATTCATGTTCTTCTCTAGTCTTTTAGTAAATCAATATATCACCCAAAAACACTAGCATAATTTTTTCTAGATACTGGTTAAGAGCATTCTTCATCAAGTAAATAAATTTGGTTGGTGCATTTGTAAGTGCAAAGGTTATGACCAAAAACGTGTACTTCCCATACCTTGTTATTGATATATAATTTCCTTTTTCATATAGAAGAAAAATCCCTCGATCTAGTGGCTTGATCCAAAAAAAAAAGATACAAATAGACTTATGTTTTCCTTATAGAGTTTAGAATATGGAAGAAAGACTTACCTGGAATCCAACACAAGCTCTCCTATTCTCCTTGCTTGTACGCTCTAGCTCCAACTCAAAATGCTAAAAGTGGAACCTGCAAAACAACTAAAACAAGCAAGAGAACCAAAACATACAAGTATCATATACCAACATCTCTAAACAATTGTTCAAGAAGCCATTGTTATACATATGTATAAATGTGACATAAGTATACGAAAACTAAGGATTTTTTGTGTTAATGAATGTGAGAAGATAAAAACCTTGTAGATATTGAACTTGTAGATGTCTCCCAAATATCATGTCCTTCATTTTCCAAGGAGGCCTTAAATCACAACTCAAGTGCATGGATGGATAATGGATCCCTAGGTACAAAGCATCAACATGTGGGCATAACTAAGAGTCTCCAAAATCAAACCCATACTCTATGGGAGGTACTTAATTTGTAGGGTAAAAGAGGTGGTTTGGGATTTACCATTCTAGGACTTAGATCCACATTAGAGGGAGGATATGTTATAGGGATAATAGATAAGACCTCAAGAGTAGGAGTTCATGATTTGATCGAATAGTAAATAGTTAAAACCACTCTAGAAGCTTCTAGAAAGAGAATATTCAAAATTATTTTTATTTTAACAAATTCAAGGCCCATCACACTTTTACTGAAGGAAAGATGTTTTGGCCAGTGAATTTTATTTGTGTGCAACTAGAAACAATGCAGTTTTCATAAAATTTAAGTGTGAAGGTGCCAAAAATTAGGTTTTTTTGTTGTTTAACCCAAGATTCTTGGAAATTTTAGAGAAAGGTTATTCTTATATTTATATGAGATGAATGAAAAGTTTCAAAGGACATTGATTGATCTAGTTTCAAGGCCATTTAATTGGATGTGAAAAAATGACCTGTAATAGATTGCCCTGTAAACTACAAAGTCAGAAGCAATGGCTGAGGACTGGAGTGCTTTACCATGTGACAAGTCTGGATCAAGAATAGATTGGTTGATATCATGAATGGTCTGTTAAAACACATAATCATAATGATATTATTGTTGATGTAGGGATACACATACTTAACATATAAGCCAATTTACATGTACCTATAAAATAATTAGAATCACATCCATTAATGACAGATTATGAACCCATTCTTAGATAACTTTCTAAATGATCATAGCAATCATACTTTGTAATATTGCATGAATCTTGAATCACATCCTAGATTGATGGAACTTGATATGGAGTCTTCCACCTCGCCACTCAATAGTACGAATCTAACCATGTGAATAAATGTGTTGGTGTTGAACATGGTAGATACCATCCAATTACCTACCAATTATGTAATTCGTTAACAAATGTGAGTGGATCCATTGATAATGAAAATGGACCTCAAGGTACTATAGTATAATATATGTGATGTGAATAAATTAACTAAAGTCTAGCACCACACAAAATCTTCTATTTGAAGGATAATGATGAGAACTCATCACGAAAAGTGAGGAAACTCACCATTGTTGTATGCAAACTCCAAGGCACTAAATGGATTTTCTATGCCAACTTCCTGGATAATGTGGTGATGTCAACAGGAAGCAACCCATCACAAGAGGGCCTTAATCTATCCTTGATTAATGACATTTAATGAATATTAATATTTAAGGCAGAATGTGATAATGCAGAGCTGGTTTAGGAGTGATAGACATAAAGTAAGGCTTACGGATATTGTAGAATATGTTAACTGAGGGTGGATTTTATCTTGAACATGCAACAATGATATGGAGTTTACAACATTAACTCAAAGGCCCTTCATGAATTCTTTCAATGAGGTTTAATAAAAAAAGAGAAAATCATATTCCCCAACCCAAAGGAGTCAAGGATATGTTTAACGTCTAATGATAGGAGGAACACTTTATGAAATCATGTGAATAACATGATCATGATTGCCAATAGGTGGGAGGCCTTTAGGAGTATCAAACACCTTAGAATGATTATCCCAATTAATTTTGAGATCTGGAGAAACATATGATTTTGATTTTTGAACATCTAGTGATAATAATTGTGTAATTATGCCTCGTTGTTCTTTCTTCAAAATATTTGTCATGCTATTAGAGGTGATTATCTTCTTTGGTTTCCCTGCGATGCCTCTTCATTAAATTTCCTTTCCTTTGCCAGAAAATTTCAAGAAAAAATTCTTAAAAATTAATATATATTGTCCCTAAATATTGTAACTATTTGAGTCCTAATACAACATTAGCACCACCCACTGAAATGGAAAGCATTGGACTATTCAATATATATTTCCCCATGTTTAGATTGATATTATGGCACTTCCTTGAGAAATTTATAGTTCCTCCATTTGCAACAATCACTTGAAACTTTAGTGATGGATATAGAAAGCGATTGAATTCCTTGATTATCTTACAATGTATAAAATTATGGGTACTACTAGAATTGATAAGCATTATTACCATTTTTTTCTTGATATATCCATCTATATTGAGAGTTTGAGGAGTGGTGATTCCTACCAATGCATTACAAGATATGGTTGGATTCATTTATTCTTTCTCTAGGGTTGGTTCCTCGTGTATATACTCTTGTTTTGATGTTTGTTATTCCTTTTCTTCCTACTCTTCATAATCTATTGAAAAAAATTATTATTGCCACACTTACAACCCTTAGTGTATTTTCTATGACAACTATAACAAATCCCTTTTGGTATTTTTTCCTCCAGTTGTTTTCATGTCAACCCTGTAGGTTGTGGGAGGCTAGAAGCAACAAAACTTCCATCTTTATAGTTGTGAGTGGTATACTTCCTTATTTCCATAATTTTGCTTTCATCTTTTCTTGCAACCTTGAATGTAATCTCCAATGAATTAGGTTCTCAAAGGAAAACTTCATGTTGTATTATCCTTTAAATTCCCTATGAAGACATCAATCATATGCTACTCTGGAATATCATTTATCTTAATATTCAATATTTGGAAGTCCTCAATGTGCTCTACCATTGAACCATTTTGTTTGAGTTTTACCAATTGGCTAAATAACGCATTTCTCTTTGTATCCTCATAATGTGCTACCAATTATTTCATAAAAAATATTGAAGTGATAATTGATTTACAAGAACAAAGCCATCGATACTACACAAACTAATTTCTTTATAAATATATAAATACAATTCATACCTTTTGTGTGTGTGACACATCATATAATCAAAATAATTGCTCCATCTATAGTATCCATGTTACTAGATCCTTGCCTTCAAAATTCCTTGTATATATCTTTGGAATATGGTTGATCTTCATCCTTGGGTTAGAGTCTCTAAAATCATGATTCACATTCCTTTTGTTCTCATCAAGAGTTTCATGGACTACCTTCTCACCATTAGGAATCCTTCCCTATAGCAAAAATTTCAAACCTTTCATGTCCTTTTTATTTTTTCTTCTAAACCATCCATATTAACATTTATCACTTCCAAATTATTTTTGGTAGCTCTTTGGGAGAGTGATTTTGTTGCACTATTTCATGTTACTTTTATATATCATGTTGCATTTCTTCTTCTTCTTCATGCATCATAGTAGAGCTTTCTATTTTCTATTTTTCTTAATAATTATATGTATGCTTCACTATGCCTTTTGAATCACTTCAAACTGATTTTTTCAAATAAAAAATTATGCAAATTTTTTAAAATACACATCTTTTTATCATTAGTTGGAGCTTAATATTGAAACTATTGCATATCTATGATTTAGGCTCTCCAAGGCATAAAATGTATCACCCTGGTATCCCTATGGGTCTCCTTTCTAATGCCACAACTTAGGTTGAGATTGGATTCATCAACGTAAAGTTATGCCCAATCTACTACAATGACTTGATTATGGATTGCTTCAACAGACAAAAAATGTATGGAATGCCACATGTCATTGTTTGAAACTTAGGCCTTGAAAATGGTACACAATAAACTAATATCTATGTAATTTTATTCACATTTCAAGAAACTAAACTCAAATTCATATAGAGAAATTTATGACAGTTTTCCCTAGGTCACATGTTTAAGAATGAATTTTGGAGCATGAAAAAACCCAATCTTCTTTAGACCATATTTCATAAAATATAGTGAACCAATATCTTAAATATTTACTTGACATTCATTGAGATCTGGGATCCATGTGGTCAAAATTTGAGCCTCTGAAGTGTAGTAGAAAATAATTTATAGTTAAAATTCCAAGATGACCTATTTAAAACAGAAAAACCCTATAATCCAAGCCTTGATACCAAATGTTACACAAGTAGATCATAAAACTGAATAAAATATGGATAAATGACTTGGAAAATATCGTCTTTAAGGGGAAAAATCCTTTGCATCACATAAATGAATAATTCATTCCTGATACAAATGAAAATACCTCCTTGGTATATATAGGAGTATAAGGGGTCGTAATATAACCAAAACCTACATAAGAATAATAATGTAAGAGAACAACAATAACAATAGTGGGCTTCTATGGGGTCCAACCATAATAATATGGGGGATACATGGGCACAATAGTAATAACAAGGTGTCTATACTAAAAATAACAATAAGGGGGATACACTAGTATTATAAGGACCTAACACTTTCATACATTATTTTATTAAAATGAAATACAAGCAAAGACACAAAAGAAAACATGACACAACATAAAATACAAAACATACAAAAGAAAAGTAAAAAATGGTAAAGAGCATGTGGAGAACAAAACATAAATGAGAAAGGAAATGTAGGAAAATTGTTGTAATGCAAATGTAAATGTAACTAGCATGCATTTAAGAAAAGAATTTTACTAAATCTAAATCGAAATATATCTAAAGTAAAAGGTGACGGTTATGTGAAGTAAAATTTCCAACGTAGCCATTCAAGTTGTTCCCAACCTACAAGTGGAAATATATAAATGATTAGAAACAATATAAAGCATTGTGTAGAAATAAAGATGTCAACATAAATACCTTGTAGAAGAAATTGAAGGTGTTTCTTAATAGTAGACAAATGTTCCATAATAGCTAGCTTTAACCAATCTGTAACTTTACCTTATTGATTAGAACAATGATCATACAAACATTGAAGGTTGATTGTGAATATACATTCATACGTATTTTCAATCTTAACAAACATCAAGAAAGATTAAAAATTATTATTAGAAACAAAACTCGTCTTATAAGATTCCTCTAGCCAATCATAGATTCAATCATAATATTTGAAACAACCCTTTTGAAAACACTGAACTTCTAGGGAGAATGAAATTTCAATCCAAGCAATCGAATCATGGGGAGAATCTTGCAAGGAAGGAATAACCTGGTCTTGTTCAAAAATCCCATCAAGATCAGGAGGACCTAATATAACCGTCAACAGAAATTGAAGTTCCTTAACTACTAGAAAAGTATCTAAATAGTGAAATGATGAATCATAAAGATCAGCTAATGTAAAACAAATATCATCATATTTACTAGTGGGAAAATGATTAATTGAGCGATAGTTGCTAAAACAAGTGTTATGATTATATTAAAGGATCAACATATAAGATTTTTGATTCTTTATTGGTTCGATTTACACACAATTAAATAGTAGATCAGTAATGTGAGAGATTTAGGGATTAAAAATGATTGTTGGCATTGTAAATATGGGAAACTAATTAGGATATTTGACTGCCAAAATAATAGAAACATATGTGAAATAAAATCTAGTATCAATAACAAAATGATGGCTTTGATATTCAGAATGATTTAAGAATTGAATGACATTCAAAAGGATTGGTTGTGCTAGAAAATGATCGACTTGATAACATACATTAGAAATATAAAGAGTATATTTCTCATGGAAAGATTTGACAAGAAGGAATATTTGAGCCAATTATAGTGTATGTTTTGATAATTATAATCATAGGATTCAAATTGTGTACCTCTATCAAATATTTTCATTCCAAACCTAGCCTAGATACAAGGGGTTTACATGAAGAAGAATTAGAAAAACATGAAGCTTTCACCCAATCAGAAACTCTATCTTGAGGATTAAGAGATTTAACTTGAAAATGTTGAAAATATTTCAATATGGAGATCACATCTAGTGACACAATACTAAGAAAATTATAATGTGACCTAGTTGGAGATCACATCAGGATTGCAAGAACCTGACATAGCCATCATCTAAAGTTGAAGTGCCTTGACTTCCTAAGAAGTCCTTGAATTTTCAAATGTTGAATGATTTAATTTTTAAAGCATGGTCATCAAATCAACATATGTGTGATGACATCTATCACCTATTATTTCAAAAAGATAATTAGGAACCATATGGTAGTTGTTGGAATAAAAAATTTTATTGGATGTGTTGACATCACCAAATAGATTACCGAAATTTTAATAAATATGTTCATTGATTACCACATAATATTCTTCATCGTCGAAAGCCTTACCACCATGTGCAGACTTTAGTTATAATTCATATGAATGTGAATTGGAAGAACATGATATGTTAGTTAATTCATTACACACTCATTGACACAAGGGTTCATGAATTGTGAGAAAATATTCTATTATCAAATCAGATTCCAAATCAAAGCTTCATAAATCCAAGTCTTCCTATGAAAATAAGAGATCATCCAATGTTCTTGGACACTCATCACTATATACATTAAGGGAGTCATCATCTTTAGGTGGGTGGTTTCCCAACAATTCATCTTAGTTTTAGAGTTCAGTTCCACTTTATTAATTGCCGAGATGTTGATATTGTTGATCAACAAAGAATATAGAAACATAATTTTGACATAGGAATTTGAATAAGAGAAGAGAGATTAAAAGTGTCTTCATCCTTTTTCTCCTCAAATTGTGAAATGTGACCACCTTGTACCTAATTACTATGTGAAAGAGTAAATTTAGAATCAAACTATCTAAAGAAATTACTAGTGGAGCAAGTCAATTAAGAAAATCAAGCTACAAAGGGCCATGAGTTGTGAATGACATAGGATGAAAGGTATCCCTCGAAGAAGAAATACTTTAAATAAAATTAGATTTAGGATTAATATTATACACATTAATTTCATCTTCAGAACTGAGGGATCAACCTTCACAACAGGCTCCATGGATTGATTAGAACATTCAAAGTTTTCCTGGATGAAATCTTGACGATGGGAAGAAATCAATGTGGGATATGTGGATCAATTTTATCTTCATATTTCCTAATGTCAAAATCGATTTGAGGGACCACTTTATTTGGTAATTTTAAAGGAGGAAGAGAAGGGACAAAATAAGTAGTAGGTACCTAAAAAATTCTAGGAGACTCATAAAATATTCTAATTTAGATGGTTATAAAGAAATCCAAACTACATGAAAGACCGTGCTTTAATATGTAAGTTCATAGGGTTTTGGCCATCAAAGAGGGATTTAGTTAAATGGATCCAATTAAGATGGAAACCCAAAGGGCATCTAGATCTGAAACTGGGAGCCAAGGGTTTCTTTACTGTCATTTTCATGAATCTAGAGGATAAGGAAAGAATCTTCGAAGAGGGGCCATACTTCATGAATAATGCAGGCCTATTCATGAGACATTGGGAGGAAAGGTACAACCCGGATGCAGAAAAACTGCTTGCTGCTCCTATTTGGGTTCATTTGTTCGGATTACCTACAGAGTTTTGGAACCCTGAGATTCTTGAAGGAATTGGCAACTCAATAGGGGCCTTTGTCAAAGTTGCAGAATCAACCAAAAGGGGAAAATTCACCTCGTACGCAAGGATCTGCGTATATATGAATATAGTAGAACCTTTGCCAGAATTTGTGGAAGTCGAATACCATGATGAAATTTGGCAGCAACCTTTAGATTACGAGCACATTCCTTTTCGGTGCCGAAAGTGCCACGAATATGGTCACCTGTACAGAGAATGTCCTCAGAATAGGGAAGGAGAGCTTAAGAGAATAATTGAAGAAGACCAAATGAGAACAGCGACAACTGAAACAGAAGAGAGGGGGTTTAAGGAAGTCCATAGGAGACAGAAGACACAGATCGAGGGACAAAAAGAGCAAACAAAAGGAAAAAACATCCCCATGGAAAATCAAAATAAATTCCAAGCCCTACAAGACGAGGAAGAGGAGACTGAAGAAGGTAAACAAGAAGAACCGGCTGTGGAGACTGTCCCGATGGAAATCACAACAGATGCCCTAGGAAAACCCAACAGCCAAATGAAAGAAACTGAAGTTGAAATGGGAGAGCACCAGGATAAACCAGAAGAGCCCCCCCAAAAAAGGGTCAGAAAAACAGAAAGAGATCGGAACTAAAGAAGAACGGATAATGAAAAAACTCCTGCAAGAATGGCGACATTTAGATGAGATATTCATCCCTGAAATCCAAAAACAACAATATAAGGAGGCCTATCAAAAATTTAAGGAAAAAAAAGGGGGAATGGTGGAGATAGGACCGGAACTTTCAGAAGCGTCAGGGTCTCAGACAGTAGGATTGGACGGACATGGCAAAGGAGGTAGGAAACCCATGAATGAGACGATCCAAACAGTAGGGGAAACCCTTGTTAATTCTGGAAAGGTAATACCTCTGTCAGAGGTATTCCACCCCCCTCCCAAAAAGTTATAAATGATCATCACAAGCTGGAATATAAGGGGTCTTAACAGTAAAGGAAAGCAAAGGTACTAAAGGAGAGGTCGAAGAAAGATAAACCAAGTATAATGATAATTCAAGAAACTAAAATGAATCAACAGCAGATACAAGAAATTTTGGATAAATCAAAATCAAAATTTGAAGCTATGGCCCAGGACGCGGTCGGGGCAGCTGGTGGCCTAGCGATATTTTAGAATCCAGAGGAGGTCACTTTTGAGAATTGGATCAGCCTACCCAGAATCCTTTATGGTGTATGCAGGATAGCAGGAACGAAAGAAAGAATACTCATCTCTGGAGTGTATGGACCTCATCTCCCCAGGGACCAAAATTTTTTTTTGAGGAATACTCGGGCAGTAAGAAAAATAATCCCAGATGATTTATGGATAATAGGCAACGATTTCAATTTGATCAGGGACCTAGGTGAGAAATGCAGAGGAATTAGGAGACAGGACCCAAGTATGGATGATTTCAATGAACTCATAACAAATCTAAGACTAGTAGACACCCCAACAACAAATGGGGTGTTCACCTGGAATAATAGGCGGGGTGGCAGGAATGAGATTGCGTCAAAGCTGGATAGATTCCTCCTATCAAAGTAAGTTCTGAATAAAGATGTTTTCATAGAGGCAAAAATCCTCCCAGGCTTAGGATCTGATCATTGGCCGATTTGTCTGGAAATTGACATAAAAAAAATCAACAACAAGAAACCTTTCCGCTTTGAATCCTTTTGGCTAAAAAACCTGGATTTTCTGAATAAATTAGAAGAATGGTGGATCCGAAGTCAAGTCAGAGGTCAATGAAAAATGCATACTTTCCAATTAAGGCTTAAGGAGATGAAACATAAAATTAGAAAATGGAACAAGGAGGACTTTGGGAATATTTTTGAGGAAAATCAAAAACTTGAAAAGGCAATGGAGGAGGTGCAGTAGAAAATTATCCTGGAGGGAAGAGATGAAGAAAGGTGTAAGGAGGAGAGCAGATTAATAAGCCAGCTGGAGGAAAGGAGAAAGCAGGAGGAGATCTTATGGAAGCAGAAGTCTAGAATAAATTGGTTACGGGAAGGAGAGAGGAATACTAAATTCTTCCATCAAGCAATGATTCAACACAGGCAACGGAATCAGATCTTCTCAATTAAAAATGAAGCCGGAGAGAAAGTAATAGAACAAGATGGAATACAGCAAGTCCTAAATGACTATCATAAGGGGATCCTCACTGAATCCCAGGACGACAGAGAAGCAGCAATCAATCAGATCTGTAAGGAAATCCCAAAAATGATCACGTAGGAGCAGAACAAAGGACTCATGTGCACAGCAACACTAGCAGAAGTTGAAGAGGTAGTTATGAACATGAAAAAAGGAAAAGCACCGGGACCGGATGGATTCACGGCTGAATTTTATCAAGTTGGTTGGCAGTTTCTAGGACAGGATATCCTGGAAGTGGTCGAAGAATCTCGGGTAAAGAACAGAATGTGGTCAGGTATGAATGCCACCTTCTTAACTTTAATTCCTAAATCTAATAACTCTGAGGAAGCCCAAGGTTTTCGCCCCATTGCTCTATGCAACGTTATTTATAAAATAATTGCAACTCTGGTAGCAAAAAGACTGAAACCGCTCCTTCCAAACATTACCTCCCTTGACCAAACAGGCTTCGTTGAAGGAAGGCAAATTCTAGATGGTCTAGTGGTGGCCCAAGAAATGATACACTCTCTCAACCAACATAAGAGGAAAGGAATGATGATTAAGTTAGATCTCTCAAAGGTGTATGATCGCCTGAACTGGAGATATCTCTGTGCAGTATTGGAAGCATACGGTTTTGCAAGGCGCTGGATTCAATGGATTTTCAGTATGGTCTCCACCCCCATTTTCTCAATACTGGTCAATGGTAATCCATCGAAACCCTTTAATGCCTCTAGGGGGATCAGGCAAGGTGACCCATTATCACCCTTTCTCTTCATTTTAGCAGCAGATGGTCTCGGTCGAATTATCAAAAGAGAATCTAGGAGAAATAAGCTCAAAGGCTTAAAGCTTTGGGGAAACAATCTAACCATCACACATCAACAATTTGTTGATGATATTATGCTTTTCGGAGAAGTCAGCCTCAAGGAATTCAGAATAATCAAGGAAGTTTTGGAGATTTTCTCGGAAGCGTCTAGCATGGAGATCAATAAGGAAAAATCATGCACTTTCATTTTTAATACCCCAGAGGCAATAAAGGCTCACCTCACAAGATCCTTGGGATTCAAACAAGGAGAACTCCCCACTAAGTACTTAGGTAATCAACTGGACATCCACCCAACGCGCATGAAGAACTGGCAAGAGGTTATTGACAAAATAAAAAAATGGTTATCAAACTGGTCGTTCCGGTCTCTGAACATCGCCAGCCGCATAGTTCTCCTAAAGGCTGTTCTCCAATCAATTCCAGTGTATACCCTATCTATCAGAGCTGCATCAAAAGGCATTTCTGCAAAACTAAGAGAAATTTTTGGAAAGTTTATATGGGGAGGTCCAACTCAACAGAGAAAATGGGCCCTCGTTTCTTGGGCAAACCTGATCCAAAGGAAGGATGAATGAGGTTTGGGGGTGAGAGACCCTGAAACTCTGAATAAAGTGCTAGGGGCTAAATTATGGTGGAGGTGGCTGCAAGGAGGGACAGACGTATGGAAGAAGATTTGGGAATACAAATACAATATGCCGGAACAAATAGAGGAAAAACTGAGAATCCAGAACACCCCCAAAGGATCATCAATTTGGAACTTGGCAAGCCAGAACAGAGAATTGATTAAGCAGTATGCCTTTTGGGAGATCCGGGGGGGAGAAAGCTAAATTCTGGGAAGATGGATTGCAGCAAAAGAGAAAGATGAGCGAAATACAAACCCTCCAAGACCTTCAGCAGAGAGCTCAAAGGCTAGGGATGGCTAATGTAAAGGACTATTGGGTGGAAGAAGAGAGCAGAGAAATATGGAGAAAGTGGAAAAAACTAGGAGAATGGACCGAAAACATAAATAGGGAGATAGAGGAAGGCTACCTTAGAGAGATGGATCTCAGGAAAATTAGAAACAGGACTGGCGAAGACATCCTAAGATGGGGCAAAACAATGAGAGGAACATTCACAATAAAGGAAGCCTACTTCCTGAGTACAAGACAAAGTCAGGATGAAGAAGATCAAGATTGGAAGAAGATATGGGAAGGAAAATGGTGGCCAAAAGTCACAATCTTTACCTAGTTGGTTAGAAAAGGAAAGATTTTAACATGGGATAAAATCATAAAAAGGGGTTTTCAAGGCCCGTTAAGATGCAGCTTATGTAACAGAGAAGCAGAGAACCAATAACATCTTCTAAATAAGTGTCCTTTCGCAGAATACATTTGGGAAAAGATCAAAGATCTATTTGGTAAAACAATGAGAGACCAGACAAACATCCGTTTGACCATAAAGCAATGGGGAACAGGGAAATTCCAAAGCAAAGTGGTTAGACGAATATGGAGCCTGGCCGTTGGCTTTGTAATCTGGTTCATATGGAAGGAACGCAACAAAAGAATTTTCAGGGGGCAAAACAGTAGGCCAGAAAAGGTTTGGGACGAGATAGGTAAAGCAATCAGAGAAACTGTGCTGTCAGAAAAGTGGGACGAGGAAGATTGGAAGATGGACCAACAGGAAGGGAGAATAGCCTCACTGCTAAACCTAGAATTCAATTTGATCTACCCAAGAAAAGAGAGACAAAGCAACCCACAGGTCCAAAGTCCAAACCGTTTCAGATACCCCGGGATTCATTCCATTAAATTCAACTTTGATGGAGCTTCGAAGGGTAACCCAGGCCCGGCAGGTCTCGGTGGTATTTTCCGAGATGGAGAAGGAAAAACCAGGTGGGTTTTCACTGAATGGGTAGGAGAGATGACGAACAATGAAGCTGAACTTTGGGTTGTGCATGAAGGCTTGAGGATAGCTGTTCGAAATAGATACCTGAACCTGGAAATAGAAGGGGATTCGCAAATCACGACTGAGATGTTGCGGAAACTCAAGGATGGGCAGAGATGGGATAAAGTCGCTAAAAGTTGGAGGACAGCAACCATCATAAAAGACATTGAGGAAATGCTAAACAAGATTGAATATAAAATCATTAAGCATGTCCGACGAGATGGGAACAAGGCGGCAGATTTTCTTGCGAATTGGGGTAGCAAGGAAGTAGGTAGTAAACTGGATAGAAGTTGGTCATCTCTAGAGAGGGATCACAGCTGGGAAGGGCTCAAAACTATTTTAAACCTTAATCATGAGGAAGCAACAAAGATTTCTACAGAAGGAAATTGAGCGCCCGATCGGGCTGGATGAGCTGGCGCAGAGATCTTTGACGTTCTGGCGGTGCACGATCAAAGGCTTAGCCGCGAATGATCAAGGCATGAGTGCTACAGGCAAGTGGAGTGGCCGGCAGAGGGAGAATGCAGGTCCTTGGTTCAGTGGTGCAGGTGCTTTGAGCATTGGACGGGACGGAAGGACGGCGAGCAGCCCAAATCATTATGCGACGGGCCTCGGGATTAACTACAACCATTACTTTGGTAATGATACCGACGAGCAAAGGAGTGTTAAGACCGGAAGAAGGCGTGGGGTTATTCGCTGTGTGGAACGATCGAAACCTGCATGCAGATACCCTGAGTGCTGGTGTGTTGTGAAAGCTACTGGGAGGAAGGCGAGAGGAGCTACCTGCAGTGGAAGGAGGATAATGGCAGCGGAAGGCAGTGGGAGCGGAAGGAGATGGATGCGCAGCGGGGGCATGAGGACAAAAGCAAACTCCCTGCAGATATGAAGGGCAAGCGGAAGGTGGAAGACGAGGGGAACCCGCATATTCAGTTTGTCGAGATTTCAGAAGAGGAGAACGAGGAATAGAAGGGGAACCAGGAAGAGGAGGCCTGGAGAAATCGCTGGAAAAGGATACCGGGCGAGGAGAGTGAGGACGTAGATGAAGGCATGGGTTGCTTCATTGGCAGTGGCAGGGGAGGCTTGCGCGGCATAGGTAGAAGAGGTCGAGGCCGAAGGGGCCGAGGTGGACACCAGAGAAAGGACGTGGTGGAGAGAAGAAGTCAGAGGGGGCGTCATTGCAGCCCTCCCCTGGAGACGGAAGCCGAACCCGCTGCGGGAGATGATACTAGGCGGACAAGACAAACTATTGGAGACCGAATAAGAATTGCTGAGCAGGAGTACAGGGAGAATTCAAACCCCAAGATTAGGAGAATCATGGAGCATTGGGAAGAAGAAGCCATTCAGGCTCAATCAGAAGAGGAAATGGAAGATTGGATTGCCACTATGCCTGATCCTGGCCATACCAGAGGAAGAATGACCCTCTACAAACAGTCTCTTCATTTGTATTGGGTCATGAAGAGGCTCATGGAAAAAGCTTTAGAACAGGTAGCCATGGAGATGGCTGAGATGGTTCAGAGTCTCCCTAATGTGAAAAAATAATTGAAGGACATTGTCATCACCATGCTCCTGCAAGAAAAAAGACTGGAGGATCTACAGCAGCAGCTCGTGGCAAGTGGAGTGCTCGTGAAAAAGGAGAAAGGCCAGCAAGCTGAACCTGAAAAGCAGTGATTCAAAGCATGTTCTTGCTGTTTTTGGGAGCTATCTCGCTTCTGTTTTCTGTAGGCATGAAATCTTTTGTTGTTTTTATAGGTAGGAAGCAGTATGTAGGTAATAGTATGGAAATAGAAATAGAAATAGATCATGAAACATGGCTTGAAAAGGTGGTTAATTCCTATTTTTGTTTTGATGTGACAAACTTTGGATGGTCAAGATACCCAGTTTCCCTTCGAGGCGGGGTGAGACCACCCTGAAGCTGCTGTAAATATTTTTTATGTTAATAGAAAAGGTCCTACTCAGATTACAAAAAAAAAAAAAAAAATCCAAACTAAATACTAAATTTTTTCATTCATAAAATCTCAATCCATGTCTTCCTTGGAAATTTCATAGCAAAGGTGGAGAGATTGATCCAAAAAATCCTTTAATGATTCATCATGTTTCATTCTAAGTTGATTGATCTTCTTATATACATTTTTATAGTCACAGTTGTCAAAAGATTGATGAAGCTCCTTAAAGAGTTGTTAAAATGAATGAATAGAAGCTGATGGTAAGGTATGAGAACATTTCTAAACTCAACCTTCGATTATGAGGGTGAATAATTTTTGAGGGACATCTCCACAGTTCCCTTCATAAAAATCAGAAAATTGAAGAAATTGAAGTGTATGTTCAGATATGGTTGTTCAACCCTGGTCATCAAAATTTACTTCAAAAAGGTTGTAAATTAGTTCCAAGGGAATTTTAGGATTCTCTCTCTTAGAAAAGAATCATCGGATTATGGTTTGGGAAGAATCCATTTAAAATGAGATATTCAAAATAAACTTTGTGGGATAAACTTGTTAGGCAACCTCCTTCTCGACCCACTTGTTGAAGGTGATGGAAATATATCAACACACAGGGTCTCCCCGATATGAAGCCCAAACTAGACCTCACACCATTTGGATTAGGATCCCCGTCTAGATAATAGGCTTGGCTATTATTATTCTTACATATTTTCCTTAGATTCAATTATGAACATAAGATATTATGCAAACAACCTTGAAAAAGGCGAGTAAGTTGGCATTGTGAAGGATACAATTGCAACGTATATGAGGTTCTTCCACAAACTGAGTAGAAAGAGTGAGACTTTAAGAGAAAAGTAATAGTATTATTCTGGTAAGCACACACACAAGCATGGAAATAATTATTAGTTATCACACGAAACAATTCACATAGTCACAACGATCATGAAAGCAAGTAACAAAACACATTCAACATGATGCATACTAAAGAAAACAAAATAGTTTTTCTTTAGTATGTATAAAAATAAACATACACTACAAATAATGAAAGAATAGTCTTACAATCATTCACGAAATATGCATGAAAGTGTGCGAGCTCTAAGAGCTTCATATATTAAGTGAAATTTCGAAGATACATAATTAAAAATATGTAGCACTAGGCCCCAGTAGCAGAACATTAAGTCACCACTTGCTTCTCCAAAGAATGATTTTCTCTCCTATGCCAACCTAGATGAGCCAAGGTCAAAAGTCCCTCTTATTTATTAATGACAACTTATTTATAATAAATGAGGTGACTCTCCATCTTCCATGTCACTCTTAACCTCCCTCATGACTCTTGAGCTCCGATATGAATTTTCAAATACCTATGTGACATTTGAGCTTCTACATGATTGTAGAGCTTTCTAGTGACTCTTCATCTTCCACGTGTGACCATTGGGCTTCCACACATTTTAAATTTTCTCATTTTTTAAAATACAATATTACGTTCCACCAATAATGTGGTGAAATACATGGTAGCAAACAACACTCATTTGTTGACACTTTGAATGACCATAGTTTGGTGACTTTGACATTGGACATGATGGAAATGTATTTATGTGAGGTTCCTTTCTCATTTACTATGTCTTCAAATATTGATGATAGATATAGGATGTGATTCATCTTCACCCTTCAAAGGGTTTGGGTGACTTTTGGAACTTTCTAAGTCAACATGAGTTTCCATCTCTATGTCATGGTCCAAAATTCCTTTAATCCTACATCAAAGCATCTTTGTGTATTTTATCCACAAGTGTCCTTCTTGTAACCTCTTCTTGCTAACCTCCTTGATCATTATATTAGGATGATAGGATGACTTCACCTACAAATGAAGTTCTTTCATGACAAGATAGAAATAGTCCCATAATCACCTATTATATTTGTGTTTTCTCATGTAACATATCGATTATGATGGGACATTACACATTGATTGAGAGAAGGGGACTAGGAATTACATAGTTTAGGACTACAAGAACTAATGAATGACATTTTTGTGCGCTATAATTATGCAATGCATAAGTGGGGAAGGCTAATCCAGGATCTGTGGAGTGGGAAGGTCTAGGAGGCAAGGGTGACAGGATTTATCACCGAGGATAAGCATTGTGAAGTGCTTGAGGAAGAGGAAGAAGGGATTGCATAGTTAAGCATTGTAATGACTAAGGGTTGACCCTATTATCTATTATAAATGTAAAATACATAGTTGAGGTAAGGCAGCATAAATCATTGCACAGTTGAGTAAGTAAAGGAGACAAGGGAGAAAATGTTAGGCATTATAAGTGTGCAATACATAGTGATTGAGGATAGAGCTCTAGGATTATACAGTTTGGGATTATAGTGACCTATACATGGTCCTACTACTCATTAGAATTGTGTAATGCACATTTGGAGGCAGATGTAGTCAAAGAATTGTGGAGAAAGCATAGGAAAGTATCAAGAATTTGATCACTATGATTTGAGGTTTCTCAATTCTCAGTTTAAGATGTTGTCCCTTAGGATTGTGCGGAAGGAAAGTATAAGCAATATGACCCTCATGTCTAAGGCTTGGAGGTGCACAATGTGCTCATCACTTTTCTATAGCCTGAATATGTTTGTGAGTTGTGCAATATGTGAGGAAAGGGAAGGATTCCAAAGTTGACTGAGCGTGATATCAATGGGAAATGAGAGTAAGAGCATATGAGAGGTCCTGAACATGATCACACATACATGTACACTGAAGAACATGAAAGAAAAAAGACATAGTACCCAAAACTAATAAGTACAAATTGAAATGATAGTAAAACGATGCTTATCTCCAAGTTCGAGACTTAACATGTACCTTTATGACAGCTGTGTTTCAATGCAACCAAAATGTGTGCTATGCCACAAAATGTGCCAATCATAGACTTTAATGATAAATAGTATCAACTAGTGCAAAGGGAGTGTGTTGGAGTTGTCTCTAGGAGGTATGTGATGGTGCTATTAATATGTGTGAAAACAAATGAAAGAAACACAAGAAAGAATGAAAGGAGGAAAAAATGACTAGAAGTTACAAAAAAAAGAAAAAGAAAATGCATGTAAGAGAAAAAGAAAGAAAAAGCAACACTTGGAAAAGAAAAAGAGGTATTTGAGAAACTAGCCCGAAATATGGGGCATTCACAACCATGGGTGAGAGATTGCTCCTTGTACTCCCATAGTGAAAAAATCTTGTTGGAGTGTTTTCTTCTCAAAGGTGTATGAAAATAAACCACTTTAGACTGTGGATGACAAATAACCTAAACAGTAAAAATGGCTATAAAACAATGTGGATATGCAACATATGTTAGAAACAAAACTTGCCAAAGTCCTGATCTATGCAACAAAAATAGTTAAACATCAAAATTAAATAAGGAATTAAGTGCAAATAACTCCAATAACCCAATGAAAACTATATATAAAGAATAGATGTTATTATGTGACACCTGTGAAGGGAACAAATGGTTTTACCAATCCCCCTCTATGGGATGGCTTCTTGGCTATACTCAATGTGTTCAACTCTGTAGAGTCTCTCCTCTCTACAATGTGTAAACCCAACAAAAAATGTTTGAGCTCAATGGGAACTCAAATGGTAAAAGCAAATGGTAAGTGACTGTGATTACAATCAAAGTGACAATAGTCAGCGTAATAATGAAAATGATCTAAAGTGAAGAACGGATGTAAAACCATCCAATTTATAACACAATATTAGGTTATTCTTGAATAATGGAAAACAATAAAATATTATTCAACAGATTCTAGAATTAACCATTTGGAATATTCTATTATATTTGGTTGCAGGGAAAAAATATTTAAATTGGTTAAATACTTTTATTTAGAAATAACAAATAAATAAATGATTTATTTATCATCTCAAGGAATGTGGTCGAGTAATAAACAAATAATGATTAATTAATTATTCGTAGAGAAAAATAAGAAAAATAATGATTTATCTAATTATTTCTCATGATTGGGCCAAACATGACAAGGAATATTAGTTAAACAATTGTTTAATTAATTATTCCTAGAATATAATTAAATAAATAATGATTTGTTTAATTATTCTTCACGGGTTTAACCAAAAATAACTTAACAAATGTTGTTTATTAAGTGGTTCCTTATAGTGAAAGAAATTTTACTATGGTAAAATTCACCCTACATGGTGTACTTCGATCCATCTAGTACGTTATGGATAGATGATAATTTTTTGGTGATAGCATATTTCCTCGCAACATACGAGTGTTAGGAGACAAACGTATGACTGAAGTACATGTTAAGGACACAATCACTAGACACTGAAGGGGAGTTAGAGAGAGATAGAGACACCAATGGAGCTTAATCGAAATAGGATAAGGACAGAGGGGGTGTGACTAACTAACTGGCGTAAGTCTCCTTTTATGTTGTGGTACTTGATATCAAATGAGGTGGGGGAGACATACCCATACTTGCCGAGATAAATGAGTACAAATAATAATGGTGAACCCAACAAAAACAAAACTGAGCACTAAAGTACATGTTGAATGGTACATGACATGATGGCATAAATGAGCCATGAAATAATATAATGTTTCCATATACATAATGTGCCTAGAAAAACGTGAGCCAAGACTGAATACTAACATCTAAGTACATGGGACATAATGGCCCTTCTCTCAAAAAATGGGTGCGAGGGACGGTATAACAACCAAAGAAGCCCTCCTGAATAGGAAAGGGCTCTGTAAAACTAAATGGATCATCTGAAGGAGACATGCATGCTATGAGCATTATAAGTGGTAGGAACCCAATAAATCAAATTGAGGAACTGCATTGGAGGTTGTAGCATAATATGAAGTCATCCAAGAATGTGGGGGGCTACCTGAAGGACCAACCCCTCATGAGGTCTGAAACATCTAACACACACCTGAGAATCACTCCTACAATCTGATGCATCACTAGACCATCAAGTGTATGAATCACAAGCATGAAACAACCAAGTCAAAGGGAAATGATGATTCCCTTTTCTTGATCCAAGGCACCGAACAAGAGTGGAATTTGGAACCATGATACACCGCCCTCTAGACCGTTCTTCTGGAATAAATGTGTTGATGTTGACGGAATAGGGCCTTCCATAGGTGAGGTAGTGAGGATCCTCAACTAAGGCATGAGGGAAAATAGTAATGTTATTAATGGACTAAAACCAGGGAAAATGGGGAAAATGGGACTAAGGGACAAACATATGACTTCCCTTGTTAGATCATAAAGTACATGGTTGACCTGGCAGCAACTCACTCGACTCTGGGTGGGATGGTGGATAGTATGACTAGAGGTCAAAATGGCGAACATAAGATGAATGGTATGAAAATATGGATGGAATACTATGACATGATACAATGGGACATGAAACAGAGTCCATGGATGGAAAGGTAACTCATCACGGATTCTCTAAACAAGGGTGACTCAAGGATGCTTCCACACAGAATAGGCCCGGTGGGGACCATGAAAACATGAGCAAATGATCGCTTCTCATGACACAAATCAATACATGAGATGACAAGTGCCAAGGGAAGGTGGTACCCAAGGTACAAGAGTCACATATGAAGAAATTTGACTTTGAGAGGCGATGAAGTGACCCTTATTGGAAAAATGGTTTTCGGGTGAAGTGTCACATCATAAAAAATGAAGAGATACCCATAATATTTCTCGATGAAATTTTTCCAACAGTGTTGATGCTTCTTCAAAATGAGCTACGGTTTGGTTGTAATGGGTGACAAAAAAAACTTGGGGTTTTTCGATAAAAGGGCATTTTCCCTCCAATTTAATTCCTTTGCACATTGGTCTTTAGTGAATTTGGAGAGGAGGAAAAGGACCTAAATATTGTGAAGATCATAGTAGAAAAACCAACCATTAGAATTGAGATCTGAAACTTTTTGGCAAGTTGCCTTACTTGAATAAAGAAGGCCTTAATGCTTCAAGGAATGATGGTTCTTGGTGAAGAATCAAGGGAAGAGGAAAATGAGAATGAACTACTAGAGGAGGTACAGAATCATCCTCACCCACTAAGTCAAACATGGGGACTATGTTGTAAAGGTTGTATGACATAGTGTTGGGTCTCCATAATACTAGTGATTACCCCATTACTATTGTAGTTGTACCCCTTATTAATATTGTCGTGCCCCTATTGTGCCCCATAGAAGCCCACTATTGTTATTATTGTGCCCTTACATTATTATTGTTATGTAAGCTTTGATTATGTTATGACCCCTTAGACTCCTATATATAGAAAGGAGGTATTTTCATTTGTATCATCCAAGAATTGTCCATTTATGTAATGTAAAGGAGGTTTCCCCCTCGAAGAGGCTGAATTCTAAGGCGTTGATCTATCTTTTCTATCTTTTCTTGAGCTGGTTTCATAACATTTGGTATCAGAGCTTTGGATTCTAGGGTTTCACTGCTCCAAACAGGTCATCGTGGAATTTTCGCTATAAGTTTTCTTCGGCGACGTTTTAGAAGCTGAAAAAAAACCCATTTGAGAAGACAGCGCGCTAAATATTGAGTCCAAATTTCAGAGCATTTTGCATTATAATTGCGAATATATGATCTGAGGATGTTGGTCTTTTTGTAGACTCTTGAATTACATTCCAAACAGGTGACCTGGGGAAATCATCATAACTTTTTCTCTGAGCATTGGATTGAAATTTCGTAAAAAGGTGCAGAAAGAGGACGGACTGTAGTTTCTTCTATATATTTTTCAAAGCCAGAGGTCGAAACAGTGACTCATGGAATGTCGCACAAATTCACTCTACTAAATTAGTCTATAATCAGGTCACTGTGGGAGATTTGGCATAACTCTTCATTGAAGAATCCAATTAGGGTCAGACTGGTGGCATTGGAAAGAGGACACATAGGGCTATCGCAAATCGTAATTTCAAAACTAGATGATCCAAAATTACAAAGATACATCAGAGGCAATATCGCGCTCCTACAAAGTGAAAAAAGGTGTGTATATTTTTTTAAATGTTTGCTTAAGATTGGTTTGAAAAATTATTTTTGAAGTAATCCAAAGGAAATAGTGAAGCATTATTATCAGTAATTGATGCCCCAAAGAAAGAAAATGGAAACACCTAGTAGGCGACCTGAAAGCTCTAGCATGACTCATGAAGAAGAGGAAGAAATGCAATGTGATATATCAAAATTACGAGACCAAGTGCAACAACTGTTACTTTCACAAAAAGAAAAAGAATCTAAGATGGATTGTTTAAAGAAATGTGTAGAAGCTAAGATGAATGAAGTGGAAGCTAAGATGGATATTTGAAGATAGATTTGAAAACAGACATGGAAGAATTGAAGATAAATATGAATAAGTTGCTACAAGAAAGGGTCACTATGGGTGAAAGGGTAGTAAAGGAAACTCATGATGAGAACAAAATAAATGTTAATCATGATTCGATAGACTCTACTGTTGGATCAAAGACCCACCATATTCCAAAAATCGATATGAGGAAGTTTGATGGCAAGGATCCCGTAACATGGATATTACATATGGAGCAATTTTTTGATCTCAATAATGTGCAAAACACACAAAAGGTACGTATGGTAACTTTATATTTGGAACCAAATCAGTTTGTATGGTATCAATGGCTTTGCTCTCGTAAACAGTTTATTACTTGGGAAATTTTTACGGAAGAATTGGTAGCACATTATGAGGATAAAAAAAACAACACATTTTTTAGCCAATTGATAAGTCTCAAACAAAAGGGTTCAATAATGGAGAACATTGAGGAGTTCCAAAAATTGAACATAAGGGTAAAAGATATTCCATAGGAGCATAGGATTGATGTGTTCATAGGGTCTTTAAAGGATAATATCCAACATGATGTTCGCCTTTGGGAACCTAATTCATTAGAGAAGGCATTCAGGTTAGCAAGAAAAATGGAAAGCAAAATTATGGCAACCAGGAAGCATACCACTCACAACTATAAAGATGGAAGTGTTGTTGTCGTTAGTCTTCCACAACATATAAGGTTGAAACCACAACAATTGGAAGAAAAAAGAGCAAAAGGGCTTTGTTACATTTGTGATAGCAAATACACTAAAGGTCATAAGTGTGCTGAGAAGAAATTATTCTACATAGATTGTGAAGAGGAAGAAGAAAAGGAGCAAGAAAGGTCAAAAGAAGAGGATATACTCCAGGAACAAAGCCTAGATGAAGAACAAATGAATCCGACCATATCTTGTAATGCATTGGCGGGAATTACCACTCCTCAAACCATCAAGATAGAAGGACAAATCAAGAAGAAAAAGGTAATAGTGTTGATTGATTCAGGAAGTACTCACAATTTTATTCATTGTAAGGTAGCAAAAGAATTGAATTGCTTCTTATATCCAGCACCAGAGTGTCAAGTGATGGTTGCAAATGGAGGAACAATAAATTGCTCTGGAAAGTGCCATAATATCAAGCTATCCATGGGAGAATATGTATTCACTAGCCCAATGCTTTCCATTCCAATGGGAGGTGCTGATGTTGTATTAGGAGTCCAATGGCTACAATCCTTGGGTACAATAGCTTTTAATTTTCAAGAAATTTTCACGAAATTTTCTGTGGAAGGAAAGGAAGTTGAATTAAGGGGTATTGCAGGGAAACTAGGAAAGATAATCAACTTTAATGGTATGATAAAGCTTCTAAAAAACGAACGAAAAGGTGTAATTGCACAATTATGTTTGCTAGATGTTTCCACATTGGAATCATGTATTTCTCCAAATCTCCAAAAAGTCTTGGACAATCATTCCAAGGTATTTGAGACTCCCAAAGGTCTCCCACCTATTTTTGATCATGATCATGCTATTCATCTGATTCCAGGAAGTGTTCCTCCAAACATCAGGCCGTACAGATATCCCTATGCCCAAAAGAGTGAAATTGAACGTATGGTTGCAGAATTGCTAGAGGCTGGTATAATTCAACCGAGTCAAAGTTCTTTCTCTGCTCCAGTAGTATTGGTGCACAAGAAGGATGGATCATGGCGCATGTGTCCGGATTATAGGGAGCTCAACAAGCTCACTATTAAAGATAAGTTTCCCATTCCTGTCATTGATGAATACTGGATGAATTGCATGGATCAATTTACTTCACCAAGTTGGATCTTCGTTCAGGATATCATCAAATCAGAATGAAGACTGAAGACATTCCAAAAACAACATTTAGAACTCATGAGGGACATTATGAATTTTTGGTCATGCCTTTTGGCCTTACCAATGCACCTTCAACATTTCAAGGGTTGATGAATTCAATTTTCAAACCATTCTTTAGAAAATTTGTGTTAGTATTTTTTGATGATATACTAATCTACAACAAGTCTTGGAAGGATCATGTTGAACATGTTGACAGGGTGCTACAACTATTGGAGGAGAAACAATTATATGCAAAAAGATCCAAATGCTTCTTTGGAGTCAAAGAGGTGGAATATCTGGGTCATATTGTATCTCATGAAGGAGTTAAGGTAGACCCTAGAAAAATTAAAGCCATTAAGGAATGGAAAATCCCCACATCCATAAAGCATCTGCGAGGATTTCTCGGGTTTACAGGGTATTATCGCAAGTTTGTTAAGAATTATGGGAGAATAGCGGCACCTCTAACAACATTGTTGAGGAAAGATGCATTTTCATGGACTCTGGAAGAAACAAAGGCCTTCCGAACATCTCAAAGAGGCAATGTGCCAAGCACCGGTCTTAGCTACACCGAACTTCACAAAAACATTTATTGTGGAATGTGATGATTTAGGAAATGGAATTGGTGCTGTTCTAATGCAAAATGAAAGCCCCATTGCTTTTGAAAGGCGTCCAATCAAGGGAAAGTTTTTACACAAAGCTATTTATGCGAAGGAAATGTTGGCAATACTTCATGCACTTAAGAAATGGCGACCCTACCTAATGGGAAGACACTTCAAGGTAAAAACGGATCATGATAGCCTTAAATACTTTTTAGAACAAAGATTATCCTCTGAAGAGCAACAAAAGTGGGTCACAAAGATGTTGGGTTATGACTTTGAAATCATCTACAAAAAAGGGAAGCAAAATGTGGTGGCAGATGCACTCTCAAGAAAGGATGAGGATGTGGAAGCATTGTTGTGCGCCATTTCTATTATCCAACCAGATTGGATAAATGAAGCAAGGGAGGAATGGAATAATGACGAAGAAGTGTGGGCACTTATTCAAAAGTTACAACAAGATT
>APFE031304387.1:23324-49335 GCA_000404065.3 Pinus taeda | reverse complement strand
GAAGATTCCACATGAGAGGATGAGAATTTTATACAAAAGCATCCAGAACTACTCAAGCGTTGAGGACAACACTTTTTTTGAAGGAGAGGGGCATGTTGGGTCCCCACAATACTAGTGATTACCCCATTACTATTGTAGTTGTACCCTTATTAATATTGTTGTGCCCCTATTGTGCCCATATTGTTACTATTGTGCCCCATAGAAGCCCACTATTGTTATTATTGTGCCCTTACATTATTATTGTTATGTAGGCTCTGATTATGTTATGACCCCTTAGACTCCTATATATAGAAAGGAGGTCTTTCATTTGTATCATCCAAGAATTGTTCATTTATGTAATGTAAAGGAGGTTGCCCCCTCGAAGAGGCTGAATTCTAAGGCGTTGATCTATCTTTTCTATCTTTTCTTGAGCTAGTTTCATAACACATAGATTAGAATATTTTAAGATATGGTATCGAACATTTACGTTATGTGATGTGAATTTGGCTTGCCGGAGAGGTCGATACGACAAACTATCTAAGGAATGGGAGAATAATCGACCAGGCCAAGATCTAGTCAGATCTAGTTGGAGACTTATATTAATCAATTGAGAATATTGCTAGGGGAAAACCATCATGCCCCCAAGCATGGGATACTGCCTGAAAGGATATGTGATAGAGGGGACTGATTTGGTATGCAAAGGTGGGAACGATTCCCCCTAGCAGGAGGAGTTTGTGGAGCACCATTATGTTCCGAGTGCTCGAAAAAGGGATTCAAGCATATCATCCCAACTTGGTGCGAGATACTCCGAAGGATGATAAGGAAATGTAGGGGCCTATGTGCCGCCCAGTATGCTATGGGTGTACCAGATGTATGTATAGTGGTAGACTCCAAACAAATTTATTTTTATATGTCGATACATAATGTGGTTATGCATATTTTATATGACAATTGTGGTTAACCATTTATTTTGGTTATGGTTGTATTCTGTGGTACACATGTGATAAATGCCAAACTAGAATATTGTTTGCAATGGTATCTACATAGTTATTTTGGGCTCTAGGAACATTACTAAAAGTAATGGTTTCAAATTCATGTACCAACAACTTAACTCGTAGATATTTTCTAAATAGAACTTGGTTATGCGCATGATACACACCATTAAAATACATGACAATAAACAAGGAATATAAATGAACATGAATATGAAGGCTACGATGAGCAAGGGAATTGATTAACAAATCTATCACTGCATCATATCTGGCCTTGTTAATGGTGGTAGATCCAATTCACACGTCATTAGAATGTACTAACGTATACAAGGGGGTGAAAATTGACCATCCTCCCAATGTTAGATTCTAGATTCCTGGAGAACTGAATCACACCATTAGCATAAGTAATTACAGTGTGGATGATGGATCCATCTAAAAGGTGCAAAAGACAACAAATGCAATGATGCAACCTACCTAAATGCATGAAAAAAATAAATACACGCAAATCAATGGGATATGATATGGGTAAAATTTCTTCAAGTAGAGTCCATTGCAAGGATTAGGAAGAAGTTGGCCTTTGACATCCTCTAATAGATATACCCCCTTACAAAATTCCTTATGAATGATGTAATTTCCTAGCCATAATAATGAGTGAGACAACGACAAAGGATGCAGTCAACACCACGAAACTAAAGGTCATCACCGATGAGAAGATAGCGAGGGGCGTGGTATCAGATACATCCTTGATCATCCTAAGTAAGATGGAGGGAAAACTTCTGGGTTTGCAAATATGTGATGAAGTATGCATGATGGTGCATATCATTACAAGGGTAATTAGGGGTAGTCATGGCTTCCATGATATCCTTATTAGAATGGAAGATGGGTGGATGGGAGGAAGAGAGACTACATGGTGTGGCAAAACTACCTAGTGCATCATCCTGAGAAGGAAGGTTCACATACACAATGTCTGGGGTGGTAGAAGAAGAGCTAGTAGATGGAAGATCTAATGATGTTAAGACCCAGGTTTTTGACAAGGGAAGTTAGACAGAAGCATGGGAGAGAATCTCAGAGAGTTTTTCCTGCAAGGATCTCAAGAATGATGATAGGTAAAGAATATGAATTGTGGAGTTCGTCATCTCGAGATTGGGGGGAGGGATCACGATCGTGGGACCAGAGTCCCCCTATTCTTGTGTACTAGTGTTACCAGAATCCACTGGTAGAGGAGTATATGATCCACTACAAGTGGCATCGATGTCATGAATTACATGGAGGCAATCACGAAATTCGTTGAGACCAAGGAGAAATGATGGGTTTACTGGCCATAGTTATCACACAAAGCACAAGGGTGATTCATGCGCAACAATTTAAGTTTCTTTGTAGAGTCAGGTAAGGTAACATGGACCACCAGGATGTTAGAATTAGGGAAGGTATCATTGGCTACAGAATTGAGGTGAGGGAGCTCAAGACAGTTGCCGGTGGGATTCCAAACAACTTCACACAAAGCACAATGACATGTTGAATTTGCAGGCTTAGCGACAATTTTCATTTTCTAGGGAGCCTTGTACTTAGGTTCCTTATTCTTGGCTTTCCCCCCTCTCCAGATGCTTTCACAATAGGAGTGGGTTCCTGTTAAGGTTGTAGTGGAACTGGAGTAATGGCAGGGGTCGTAGGGATCGGTTGAATTGGGGTCAAAACATGATATGGTTTGAGCTCACTAGGTGGAGTGCTCACTGGAGGATGAATGTACTAGACTGGGATCCCCAAAGTCATATTAGGGAGATTCAACAAAGCCATGACAAGCATAGAAAAGATTTCAGGAGGAGGAAACAGGAAAGGAGGAGGTCCTGGAGGGCTAGATCTTAATGGCTTGATTGAAGTCGCAACAATAGGGTGCTATGGAACTGACTATTGACTAGAGGTACTGGACTTATTTTGAGTAGCTCATGACACTTGTAACATGAAAACACTCGATGAGATGGGTTGATAGATGGGACAGGGAGGACTAGGGTAAGAACCCAACAAGGTGGAATATTTGTATACTCCATGTGAAACACCAGTGACAGGGGTTGCATACTTCTTGTCAGACATCAATGAGATAATGGACTCAGTGGAGGTAAAGAATGATGGCTTGTAATATGTCAATTGATCGATAGTGATGATCTTCCCTTCATGGGGGAAGCACATCTTGCAGAAAACCACAGACACGATGAGTGACATGTCATAAGTGTAACTATGACCCAATAGAATGTTGTAATATAGAGGGGCATTGATAACCTCAATGTCTACAGAAATAGTCTTTCCCTCAAGAGTCACTAGACAATTGTGATACATGATGAGAGGCTAGGAGGGGTGACCTTCCCAAGCATGCAAAGTGATTGTGGATGGAGACAGTTTAGCTGAATTGAGTTGCTTCCAATCAATAATGGAGATCATGCAGGTGGATTTACCTTCATTAATAATGCATTAATATATGATGGAATTATAGATTCATACTGGTATTTGGAAAGTAACGGATGATGGTAATGGAGGATGTTTTGATGCATCAATAGGAAGGACAATCAAACGATCCTCTGAAGGATCTATTGTTCCCAAAGTAGTTAGTATATCTTTCTTCTGAGATGGTAATGACTATAGGACCTCTAGCGTCAACATGGTGGCAGGTGATTGGGCCAAGATGTCTACTATATCGTACATGTGCATAGCTCGGTTAGAAGCCGCATTATGACGCAATGGCCCTTTGGGGATTTTGGGAACTGACTCAACCTTGGGCTAAGGGATATGTAAAAAACCATTTGGTGTCATAAGAGACTTAGTAGACTCTTTGGTTAACATCAATGGCTTGTTGTATTGAAGTGACCAATTTTGTAGGTTAACATCAAAGGTACTCAGCACGTCAGAGTTCATCATGAGAATCTGGTAGTCACCACAACCAGAAGGTTGGCAAGGGTGGGCTGCTTGACCTTGGTGAGGTTGAGCATGAACAAATTCTTGTTGATGGAAAGGATTCGTAAGCATCGCAGGTTGAGATGGTGCAGGATTCCGAGGTGGTGGCTTCATGGGTGGTTGACTGCTAGATGCTACTTTGGCTTCCCACATTTGTCACATATAAGGTAAGAGGGGACACTCATGATTATAATGGCCATGTACAACATAACATGAATAAGGCTTGTCCATTCAAACAACCTTGTTCTTCCTGGGGTAGTTGCCCTATAGCTAGTTGTTGGTGTTAGGTTGGTTCCCCTGTGATTGATTAGGTTGATTACCCTGGTTACTGTGGTTAGCCTTGTTACCCTTCCCCTTATTCGTTTTCTTCAAATTTTTAGGATTGGTTGTACTCTGTTGTGCATACGATTGACCCTAAGGGGGCAGAGGCTACTAGGGTTGAGGATGTATGGGAGGCTACAACGCTAATGCTTGAGGGGTTGTAGTGCTCGACAGTGTATAGGTGTAAGATGGTGAAGGGGAAACAATCTGCTAGACAAGTCAAGCACTAGCTAGCCCTAACATCTGTGGATGTGGTTGGGTGAATTCATAAGATGTGCTTTGTCTTGAATACATGTTGTTGGAAGGAGGGCGATAAGTGTTGGAGGAACTGGTGCCCCCTACAGATAGCCATAACTCTGCTTAGTATACGACAAAGGATGTGAAATAGGTCCAAAGATACCATCAGTGGTGTGAGATGCCCCCAGTGAATTGGCACCACCAAGACAAGGGAGGTCTGGTATAACAATATCAACATAACTAGATTGAGCATAACTCAAGTCACATTTGCGAGTGGTTTGGAGAGCCTCTTCCTCTGTTTGAGGAAATTGAGATGTGACATCTTTGGAAATGGGTGCTAAAAGAGTGCTAAGAAACCAATCGAGGTATACATGGTCTTTGAAGGAAGTAGCACAACACATGCTCCTCCTTCTATGCCATTATTGGACATGGTTGGAATGACAGGTGGTAAAGGATTGATGAAATGTACAAAAGAGCTCTGTACCAATGTAATATTAGAGAGGTAACTAAAAATATGAAAGGAATGCTTTAGAAAGTGTCGAAAAAGTGGAATGAGAAGAGAAGCATTGGTCAAAGTACCACTTCGTAACATCTCTAGTGAGTGTGTGTTGGAACAACTGAAGATGAATGGATTCGTCAGTGATGGAATTAGAGGAACACCACATCTAGAAGGAGTGGACATGATTAGTGAGATCCTCTCTAGAATTACCCTCAATCTTGGGAATGTTTGAGGGAAGCTTGGTCGGTATAGCTGGCCAACCAACACTGTGGTGTATGGGGTTGTTACACAGTAATTTGTCACCGTTTGTCACCGTCCCTGTTACCCCTCTCCTGCATCTTGGAGGACTCATTCTGGGACTTGTGAGAAGTGACAAGACTTGAAACCACTTGAATTATTCACCTCTAAACATGAGCTTCATATGCCCTTAAGACATCTCCTGCTCTTTTCCTTTAAAAACTTCCCTTTTTACATTAGCATTGGTCCCCTATGTTATGCCCATGCCAATGGGGAAGATCCTATTGAAAGGGCGCGCCATTAGCGCTCTGTCCCAGAGTCTCAATCGCGCCAACCATTTTGGGCAAAGTTTTGAACTAATCAAACCTCTGAAGGTTCTGTCCAACTCATTCACCAACTGACTCCAAGTTAAGGGACGATGGTTTGGCTTCGAATCTCCTTGAATGGGAGGTAGTTTGCCACCATTCCATAGAAGTTTCCAAGTGATGAAGCCAAATCCATTATTGTTGTGATTGACCTTATCTCTTCCTTTTCCTCTATAAAAGCTTGTCTCCATGGCTTGAGCAAGCTAGTTCTAGTTCTGACTCTAGTGGCAATCTTGTGCTGAAAGGAGATATCAAGAGATTGGAGTTGCAAGAGCCTTCTTTGTATCCATAAGGCTTTACCTAAGTAAGGAGACTTTGTCACTAAAGAGAGAGAGAGCTTGTCCCTCACCCCTTCAAGCTTTTGCAAGACTTGTGTAGCTGAGCACCTAGCCAAAGGAAGACTTGACGTCATGACGCTGGTTGTATTCTCCTTTGTTGATTATTAATAATAGATGACTATCATTATGGTTCCATTCTCGTTGTACATGTAATGGTTGATTTTGAATTATATCCTTCCTGACTAATGTATAATTGCATATATTAGATTTCACGCTTGTGTTTGTGTTGTTCTCTTTGTGTGTAGGTGTCCATTCACGTGGATAGTGGAGGATTGTGACCGGCCAAAGAAAGGGAGCACGGGCGACATCTCTCCTATGAACAAAAGCGTTGGAATCCAAGTAGGTCTTTGTCACCTACCTTTTATTTGCAATTAGGAACTTGAGTGATAGCATTATTTGATTGTTGCTAGACCCGTTCTGGGCTAGTAGGGATCGCTTCTATCCGTAGAGGGGATTTACCTCTCCAACAGGGGTCATTAATCAATTCGCTAAAATCCAGGAGACTTAACCCAACCATGAAAGGTAGCAAAGGAGTTGTTGTGGTGGTTCCTATAATGGTTCCACTAGATGTTACTACTTGGGTAGGATCGGAGCCACCACAAGGTTGGTTTCCTTCACCTGTAGTCAGTCCTGACATGATGATAGTATGTGGTGAAGGAGGCTAAGAATCAGATGAGGAATCAAATGAACCTATAGAAGAGTTAGTATGGGGATTCCAGGGAGGACTAACATGAACACTACAGGAAGGATTAATATGTCCTGGTGGAAACTGGGGATGAAGACCTAAAAGTCTTCGCGATAAAAAGGCTTGGTGGCACAATGGTTGCAAGACACAAATGACGCGAAAAAGGTGAAGGGAGATAAAAAAATGTCTCTATCTCTATTGGGGAGATAAATTAATTAATTTAAGTCTTGGCTTGGCAGTGTTAACCAAGTGCCCTTTGCTTAAGGTGTGATTGTGTGTGAAAATATGTGTGTTTATTATTTAAGCTAAGATCGTGTTTGAAAAAAGAAAAAGAAAAAGAATTTTGAGATACTGTAAATAAACTAAAATTAGAAACATAAAATAAACAACAAATCAATTATCTAAACCCCACCCAAACTGGGTTTGCAAACACGATGCTAGTTGGTGTTGAAATAAATTGAAAACACACTAAAATGGTAAAGAGATCTAAGCGTTGATGTGTCTGGGATCAAATGGCACTATGCTGCTGGAAAGTGGTGCAGCAATGCTAAAAGACCAATGATGAAAATTGCTGCAAAAGATAGAGTGATGGGTATGGAACCTAGGGAAAATAGTGGCACCCTAAGGAATATGAAAAAACAAGGTTCAAGAGGGAACTTTGGATGGAAACAACCTATCTTTAAAGATCTAAAAAGGAAAGGTAAAAATTTCAAATGTATGGCTGAAAGCTCTACAGAAACTTAGACTTCTTACTCAGCTGAACTCCTACAAAGGTGGAAGTGTACTAGAAGCCCTAGGGGGCTAAATTCCACTTTGACGAGCAAAACATAATAGATCAAGGCCTAAGTAGGCTAAGACAATGGTTAACCGACCTAGCAAACGTGTCTTGAGAAAATGCATAAAATAATTAGAAAAATAGTTAAAAACCCTAAAATCATAGGTATGACATGTTTTAGGCTAGGATCACACTCTTTGGCCGAGCAAGTGTGTTTTGGAGGTCCAGAGTGTAGGTTTTGGCCTCGAAACTACAATTTATGCTCCTCAGTCCTTGGGCGACAAGTTTCAGAAAAAATTTGTCATCTCTGTTGTGGTTGGTTCCTGTCGCCTACAGAAATAACCAGAAAAATTTTGGAAGTTAGAAATTTGACTAATCTAAGGTTATAATGCTAGTAAAAACATTAAGAGACTGAAAAAAAACCCTAAGCTTAAAACTGAAGGTCACCTAGGTTTCTGAATCAGAATTACCATAGTAAAATTGCCTTCACTATAAGAAATTACTTCGATCCATCTAGTAGGTTATGGTTAAATGATCAATTTTTAGTGATAACAGAGCTCAAAATCAAAGATCAGTGTTAAAATGAGCTCTGGGCTAGACTCTTTATACATGAAGAGTAGACATGAAATTAGGATTAAAATCTATGGGTGCACCTAGTGAATGTTAGGGATCTACTAGCTAAGAGTGAATTGAATGGATTAAAGAAATACACTCTCACTATTGATAGAGAGTGTGTAACAACTATATATAGAGGATTCCCTCACACTATCACTATCCATAAGGATTGGACAGTCTCTGTCTCTAGGAACTGCGCAAGCACTGGCATCAAGGATTGTGTAAGCACTACCCACATAGATTGCATAAGCACTGCCATAAAGGATTGCACAGCCACTATCTCTATAGATTGCGTAGTCACTTTGATTAGGCACTGCATAGCTATTATCATTAAGGGATGAACAATGCTCGACTTCCAAGGATACACATTGACTACAAGGACTGTTCATAAGAATTTTTATATATAGGCATGATGAGACATGTAAAAGAGGATCACTTTGACACTTAGAATTATCAAAGGAAGTCTTGAACACTTTGAGCAACATGACTAAGTGTAGAGTCCAAGGACTATCTTATCTTGACACCCTTTTTTCCTATACTTCTTCCTTTTTCCCTATACCTATCACCTAAATAATGCAATAGACAAAAGGTTTTGTTAAAGGTAAGCATTGAAATGTATTCTTCTTCATATTTGTCTATATACCTTATTGCTTTCTTAATATTATGCATTCAGATATGGAATTGGCCCAATTCTACAGCTAATCCAAATTTCCATAGCTATCTCCATTATTAACAATGTTTAGATGCTCTAGCTCAGCCAAGGAAGATATGGATGGATGAGGAATGATCCCCACATGGATTCTTTTCGATTCTCTCTAGCCAATCCTTCAAGAATACCACATGATAACACAGTCAACCTCAAAGTCAATTGCAAGATTATTACCGGGATAGTAACCAAGTTTTCTCGAAATCTTATCAATTTTCTTTTCCAAATAACAATTCAATTATTTTTTAGGTCCCTATGATACTAGTGATTCCACCATTACTATTGTCGTTGTATCCCTTATTGTTATTGTTGTGCTCCTATTGTCCCCATATTGTTATTATTGTGCCCCATAGAATCCCACTATTGTTATTTTTGTGCCTTTATATTATTATTGTTAGGTTGACTTTGGTTATATTGTAACCCTTTAGACTCCTATATATAGAAAGGAGGTTTTGTCATTTGAATCATCCAAGAATTTTTCATTTGTGTAATGTAAAGGAAGTTTCCCCCTCGAAGGGGCTTATTTCTAAGGCATTGATCTATCTGTTCTATCCTTTTGTGAGCTGGTTTCATAACATTTGGTATCGGAGCTTTGGATTCTAGGGTTTCACTACTCCAAATAGGTCATCATGGAATTTTCACTATATCTTTTTCACTACAATGTTTAAGAAGCTAGAAAAAGATACATTTGAGATGCAAGCGGTCTCAAACTTGGGCCCAAATTTCAAATCTTGTCTCGCTTTATTTTTGGAGATATAATCTGAGGAATTTAAGGTTTGTACAGACCCCAGAATTATATTCCAAACAAGTGACATTGGGAAAATGGGCATAAATTGCTCCTTTAGTATCAGATTGAATTTTCGTAAGAAGTTACAAAAGAGGATGGATTGTAGTCTTTTGGGTATAATTTTTAGAACCTAAGGTTGAAACAGTGACCCGTGGCATGTCGTAGAAGTTCACTCTACTAAACTAGTCTATACTCAGGTCATCATAGGAGATTTGGCATAACTCTCCATTGGAGAATCCAATCTTGATCAGACTTGCAGGGCTAGAAATATTACTCAGAAGGTTATGCAGGAAGAAATTTTAGATTCTAGAGATCCAAAGTAACAAAGATACATCATATTCAATATTGAGCTCCGACAAAGTGCAAAAAGGTATGTAGTTTCTTTTTAATTTTTGCATAATCTTGGTTTGAAAAATTAGTTTGAAGGAATTCAAAGGGCAGAGTGAAGCATTATTATTGGTAATTGATGCCCCAAAGAAAGAAAATGGAAACACCTAGTAAGCAACCTGAAATATCTATCATGACTCATGAAGAAGAGGAAGAAATGCAACATGATATGTCAAAATTACGAGACCAAGTGCAACAAATTTCACTCACACAAAAAGTAACAGAAGCTAAGATGGATGGTTTAAAGAAAGACATATAAGCTAAGATGTATGGCGTGGAAGCTAAGATGGATGGTTTAAATAAAGGCGTAGAAGCTAATATGAAAGGCACAGAAGTTAAGAGGAATGACATGGAAGATAAGATGGACGGCATGGAAGCTAACATGGACGGTGTGGAAGCTAAGATGGATGATTTAAAGAAAGGAATAGAAAATTTGAAGATAGATTTGAAAACATACTTGACAAAGTTTCTACAAGAAATTCTTAATAATGGTGAAAGGGTAGTAAAGGAAACTCATGATGAGAACAAAATAAATGTTAATCAGGATTTCATAGACTCTAACATTGGATCTAAGAACCACCATGTTCAAAAGATTGATATGAGGAAGTTTGATGGCAAGGATCCTGGAACATGGATACTACAGATGGAGCAATTTTTCGATCTCCATAATGTGAAAATTACACAAAAGGTACGCATTGCAACTTTATATTTGGAACCAAATCAATTTGTATGGTATCGAAGGCTTTTCTCTATAAACAAATTGTTACTTGGGCTATTTTTACATATGAAATGATATCACATTATGAGGGTACAACAAGCAACACGTTTTTTAGCCAATTGATAAATCTCAAACAAAAGGGTTCAATGATGGAGCACATTGACTACTTCCAAAAATTGAATATAAGGGTAAAAGATATTCCATAGGAGCATAGGATTGATGTTTTCATAGGGACTTTAAAACATAAAATCCAGCATGAGGTTCGCCTTTAGGAACTGGATTCATTGGAGAAGGAATTTAGGTTGGCAAGAAAAATGGAAAGAAAAATTATGGCAACAAGGAAGCCTACCACTCAAAATCATAAAGATGGAAGTGTTCTTGTCCCTATCCATTCACAACCTACAAGGTTGACACTACAGCAATTGGAAGAAAAAAGGGCAAAAGGGCCTTGTTATAGTTGTGATAGAAAATACACTAAAGGTCATAAGTGTGCTGAGAAGAGATTATTTTACATAGATTATAAAGAGGAGGAAGAAAAGGAACAAGAAATGTGAAAAGAAGAGGATATACACCAAGAAAAAGCCCTAGAAAAGAAGAAATGATTCTGACCATATCTTGTAATGCATTGGCTAGAATTACCACTCCTCAAATTATCAAGAACTACCCACAATTTTAGTCATTGTAAGATAGCCAAGGAATTGAATTGCTTCCTATATCTAGCACTAGAGTGTCAAGTGATGGTTGCAAATGGAGGAACCATAAATTACTCAAGAAAGTGCCATAATATCAAGCTAACCATGGGAGAATATGTATTGAATAGCCCAATGCTTTCCATTCCAATGGGTGGTGCTGATGTTGTATTGACGTCCAATGCTACATCCTTGGTAAATTGCTTTTGAATTTCATGAACTTTCATAAATTCTATTCAGAAGGAAAGGAAGTTGAATTAATGGGTCACAGGAACTGGGAAGATAATTGCTCTAACAGAATGACAGTTCTAAAGGAAGAACATAGGCTGATTGCACAATTATGTTCCCTAGAGTTCCCACTTGACATCTTCATTTCTCCAATCTCGAAAAGTCTTGGACAATCATTCCAAGTATTTGAGACTCCCAAATGCCTCCCACCTATTCGTGATCATGATCATGCTATTAATTTGATTCCAGGAAGTGTTCCTCCAAACATCAGGCCTTACAGATATCCGTATGTCCAAAAGAGTGGAATTGAACATATGGTTGCAAAAACGTTAGAAGCTGGTATAATTCAACCTAGTCAAAGTTATTTCTCTGCTCCAGTAGTATTGGTTCACAAGAAGGCTAGATCATGGTGCATGTGTCCAGATTATAGGGAGCTCAACAAGCTCACTTTTAAATATAAATTTCCCATTCTTGTCATTGATGAATTATTGGATGAATTGCATGGATCAATTTAATTCACCAATTTGGATATCCATTTAGGATATCATCAAATTAGAATTAAGACTAAATAAATTCCAAAAAAAGCATTTAGAACTCATGAGGGTCATTATGAATTTTTGGTCATGCCTTTTGTCCTTACTAATGCACCTTCTACATTTCAAGGTTTGATGAATTCCATTTTCAAACCCTTCCTTAGAAAATGTGTGTCAATATTTTTTGATATAATAATCTACAATAAGTCTTGGAAGGATCATGTTCAACATGTTGACATGGTGCTCAAACTATTGGAGGAGAAACAATTATATGAAAAAATCTCCAAGTGTTTCTTTTTAGAACAAGAGGTGGAATATCGGGGTCATATTGTATGTCATGAAGGTGTTAAGGTAGACCCTAGCAAAATTAAAACCATTAAGGAATGGAAAATCCCATATCTATAAAGAATATACGAGGATTTCTTGGGTTGACAGGGTATTATCGCAAGTTTTTTAACAATTATGGGAGAATAGCAGCACCTCTAACAATGTTATTGAAGAAAGATGCATTTTCATGAACTCTAGAAGCAATGAAGGCCTTTGAACATATTAAAGAGGCAATATGCCAAGCACCAGTCTTAGCTACACAAACTTCACAAAAACCTTTATTATGGAATGTGATGCCTCGGGAAATGGAATTGGCATTGTCTTAACTCAAGAAGAAAGACCCATTGCTTTCAAAAGTCGTCTAATCAAAAGAAAGTATTTACACAAAGCTATTTATGAGAAGGAAATGTTGGAAATACTACATGCACTTAAGAAATGGCGGCCCTACATAATGGGAAGACACATCAAGGTAAAAAAAGATCACGATAGTCTTAAATACCTTTGAGAACAAATATTATCTTCAGAAGAGAATAAAAAATGGGTAACAAAGATGTTGGGTTATGACTTTGAAATCATCTACAAAAAAGGGAAGAAAAATGTTGTGGCAGATGCACTCTCAAGAAAAGGATGAGGATATGGAAGCATTTCTTTGCACCATTTCTGTTATCCAACCAGATTGGATAAACAAAGCAAGGGATGAATGGAAGAATGATGAGGAAGTGTGGGCATTCATTCAAAAGATACAACAAGATCCTAGTACATATGATACATTTAGCTGGAAAAATGATTTGTTATGATACGAGGATGGGTTATACATATGTAAGAATTCCCAACTCAAACAAAAGATTCTTAGGAATTTCACACCTCTCCCTTAGGGGGGCACTTACGATTTCTAAAAACCTACCACAAGGTTATGAAGGATTTTTTTTGGGATGGCCTTAAATCAGATATTCAAAAGTTTGTGGTGGAATGTTTGGTTTTCCAAAAAGATAAAGTTGAAAAAATTAATACCTCAGGACTACTACAACCCTTATCCATTCCACACCAATGTTGGGAGGAGTTTCTAATGGATTTTATTACAGGTTTACCCAAGTCCGAAGGAAAGAGTGTTATGATGGTGGTAATTGATAGACTTACCAATTATGCACACTTTTGTGCATTATCTCATCCATTTAAAGTGAGTACATTTTCTACTGCATATATGGAAACAATTCAAAAGCTACATGGAAACCCAAAGGTTATTGTAAGCGAAGGAGATCCCATTTTCACTAGAAATATTTGGACAAAATTATTATCTTGTCTTGGTACTCAGTTAGCTCATAGCTCATCTTATCATCCTTAATCTGATGGGAAAATTGAGATAGTAAACAAATGTTTGGAAGGATATGCTCATCACTTTGTATTTGATAAACAGACACAATGAGTCAAATGGTTGCCTCTAGCTAAATGGTGGTATAACACTTCCTTCCATGCTGCAACAACAATGACCACATTTATGGCACTTTATTGATATCATCCACCATCCATCACATCATATTTAAGAGAAAATTCTAAGGTTAAAGCATTGGAAGATCACATCGAGCATCAACAACAAGTTCTCTAACTCTTAAAGGATAACCTCACCTTGGCTCAGAATAGAATGAAACAGCAGGTAGATCAATATTGCAATGAAATAAGTTTTGATGTACATGATTGGGTATTTCTATGGCTACAGCCATATAAACAAATTTCCCTCAACAAGATAAGAAGGATAATAAATTATCAGAAAAGTATTATGGTCCATACAAGGTGTTGCAAAAGATAGGTACTATGGCATACAAATTGGAGCTTCCTGCAGCTTCCCCAGTGCACCCAGTTTTCCATGTTTCATGCTTAAAGAAGGTTATAGATGACAAGCTTCCATTTCAAACAATATTTCCAGAACTTGATGAGGAAGGAAAAATCACATTAGAACCTGAAGCAGTCAAAGAAACAAGAACTCGATAGCTACAAAATTTATTAATTTCAGACTATCTCATCAAGTGGAAGAACTTAGCCATTGAAGATTCCACATGGGAGGATGAGAATTTTATACAGAAGCATCTAGAACTACTCAAACATTGATTAAAACACTTTTCTGAAGGAGAGGGGCATGTTAGGTCCCTATAATACTAGTGATTCCCCCATTATTATTGTCCTTATCCCTTATTGTTATTGTTGTGCCCCTATTGTCCCCATATTGTTATTATTGTGCCCCATAGAATCTCACTATTGTTATTTTTGTGCCTTTATATTATTATTTTTAAGTCAGCTTTGGTTATGTTGTGACCTATTATACTCCTATATATAGAAAGGAGGTTTTTTCTTTTGAATCATCCAATAATTGTTCATTTGTATAATGTAAAGGAGGTTCCCCCCTCGAAGAGGCTTATTTCTAAGACGTTGAACTATCTTTTCTATCTTTTTGTGAGCTGGTTTCATAACATTATTTAGCGATATAGTTTGATTTAGTAGGATCGAAATAAATATATGTAGGCTTGAAACTCTTGTAGTGTTATACGGAGAAGTATTATAAAAGAAATGGCCGCTCTATGTTTTGGGTGCACGTCGATATATGTAAATTTTAAGGACATCTTGTTACACTTGTTTGCGAGTAATAAACTTGGTTTATATTTTCCATACTGCATTGGTTGGATATTTTCGATTATTTTGTGGAGGGCCCCTACATCCAGTATAGGTATTTAACCAATTGCACGTAACTTTACTTAATTGCTTTATCGTAGATGCTCTGTTCTATCTTTGAAATGCAGTATGATGGAATTCATAATTGAATCATTGTATGCATAAGTAATTTGCTTTGCTTTATACCTATCTTAATTATGTTTTTTCATTTGCTTATTATCTGGTATAGTTTGATCCTTTTCCTTGCTTTCTACCTAGTGTAGTTAACTGTTTCATTTTGATAGCGTAGTTACTTTTCAGTTTATTAGGTTTAGGACTTGTTTGGATGAAGTTGAGTGAGTAAAAGAGTCACAATCATTTTCATGAAAATTAAATCCATACATCATTCATTTACAATCTGATAGAATAGATATCTTTAGCACATAGTAATTTAGGCCTGGCTGCAACATAAAATTCAGAGATAAAATCCAAAACAGTCTAACAAGGGCAAATCTTAGAATCACACTTAAACCATCCATAAAATAATTCAATAGAAATTAATTTCTAAGATAAGTAGCTAACAACTTTAAGGCATAATTATTTAATATAATCAATAATACCATCTTCATATTAATTCTAAATTAATACTTTAACAAGAACATATATATCTTAACGACATCGATCAACTTCTAGCACATATAGTGTAGTTGTGCTTCATCAACATACCCACCCTACTCGATAATTTATGATGACAATTTAAGGACATTAAATTGGCTAAACATTTTGGTGCTATTGCAAGGGAGGTACAAATAATAGCTAAAAAAAAAAACATTAACATGATAGGCGTAGGGATAGGGACTCTAGATGTAGATTTGGAGGATGATGAAGAAGTTTAATTCCCACAAATCCACTCACTTCACCTTGATTTCTAAATTTCGCACCACCTACTCAAACCTAGATTCCATTCACAGGTCGACAAAGAATTCCTGAATTCTCAAGATCATAAATCCAATATAGAACTTCACCTACTATAATTGAGGAAACTCCTATATCCCCAACTACAAGAGTAGTTCTTTTATCCTCCACTGGTGAAAAAAATTTGGGATAAGAAATAGAAGTTCCTAGTGAAGAAGAGAAACATGAAACTTATTTTGAACAACCATTGATAGAAGAACCATAAGAATTAGAAGAACCATATATTGATTCTAAATAATCTATCGTGGCTAAGGAAGGCGAAGGAGAGGTACACAATGTCAATGGTGAGGAAACTAGCATTGGAGGAGGTAGTGGTAGAGGAAAGCAATGTTGGCATTATGACTTAGGTGTTGTCCTTGATGGCAACTCACTCAGATGATAGATCATAGTACAACAAGTTAACAACACAGAGTTATAGATCAGACTTCACAGAATGAAGAAAGAGAGATATACACAGGTTCACCATTCACCAACACATGTATACACATGGGTTCACTGTATAATAAGTCGCGTATACGTACACATGCACTTTCACAAAAGGAAAAGCGCACATACCTTGGAAAACTAAGTTTTTGGTCTGAAGTATTTGGTCCATGATATTTTGACCCATGGTATTGGTCCAAGGTATTGGGTCCGAGGTATTGACCCTAGGTATTTGGTCCAAGGTATTGGTCCTAAGTGGTTTTGTTCCATGGTATTGAGAAAGGCATACAAACTATAAAAGGAGGAGAGGATCATTATGCCAGGGTGTGCATGTATCGAATATCTGATGAAGTGTGAGATCTAATACGTAGGTTATTGGCTTATGGTGTTGTGCTTAATTTGAACCAAGGATGAACCTTAGCGTTTGATGAAGGATAAGATCTAATGATGTATCACGATCTTAAGGCTTGAAGTGAATTATATTTATGTGGTTTGATCATGTATCTGAATAACTAGCACATGTTGTAGTCTGTAAATATGATGATCTGGGTATGACTAAAGTCTAGAATAGTTGTAATGTATAAATCATCATTTAAAGATCTGTACACAGGTTCACTTTAGAAAAGGGGCATATACACACTGGTTCTTCATATCAAAGAATCGTATACGCTGGTTTGCTTTGAGGAAAGTGCATATGCATGCAGGTTTGACACATGGAAATAGCGTATACCTTATAAAATATGTTTTAGTTGCCTCTATTTGCTATTGTAGTGTTTTTGGTTCTGGTTTGGATTTTGGTTACTGTATTCTGGTGACAACATTCTAAGAGATTAGATTGATGGGTTGTCAAAGTGATTGATTGATTCAGTTGTGGTTGGTTCAAAAGGAGATTGGTTTATGCAGATATATTTGATGATTGAATGATGCTGTTGATGAATCCAGTCTAAAAATTTATGAAACGTGGTCCCTGGAAGAAAAGAGAAGGTTGTAGCCTTCTGTAGGCTGGCACCTACGTACTAGTAAACATATCAACTAGTACAAGAGCTAGGGTGTCGTAGCTCCCTTCCAATAGAAGCTCAAGAATGAGAGAAGGTTGTAGCCTTCTCCAGGTAGAAGCCTGCGTACTGCTATAAGACTGCACTAGTACAAAAATTGTAAACAGATTTTTCTTATTATTAAAAGAAGACAAAGACGATAGTAGCAGGTGGTTTTCACCCACATTGGGTTTCCACCTTATATCTTGGTGTTCTTGTGTGTTGCTTTATTCTACTTTTACTACATTGTCTAATGAATACCTGATATACTGGTTAAAGTTCAATGCATGATAATTTGGGTATATCAAAAGATCTCTTCATACACACTGGTTTCATTAAGTACAGTTGCGTATACATGCTAGTTCACTAAGCTAAAGTAGAATATACAAATCAGTTTTGAAAATTAAATTATTGATCTGATAATACTCATTCACCCCCCCTCTCAGTATTATTTCCAACAAGCAAGATCTTTTCTGTTTTCCTATTCTCGATGAAGATACAACTCTCGCAATCAAGAATATAACATCCTCAAAAAAATAAATGAAGACCCAAAGACATATCTCTTTGTATTGGAAGTATTATGCAGATCATATGACTATCTACATAATGCTCAAAAACTAATATTGCTCCCTAATAACTTAAAGGATTTAGCATGAAAATGGTTCATGATTCTAAGGATGCATTCTATAATAACATGGGAACAAATAAAGAGGCTTTCCTATGAAAATATAGAAATTATTGTATGCCTAGTAACCCTAACGATGAAGTATTCAAAATGACACAAAAGGAAGATGAAAATATTGAAGAGTTACTAGAGAGATTTGACTACAATATTAAAAGATTAAAAATGGACAATTTGGATGAGGAAACTCTAAAAGCCCTCCTGCTTAAAGCTATTAAAGATGAATGGATCAATCTCCTTAACTTAAGTGGGAAAGGAGGTATTTCTCAATTACCATTTGTAGATATTTGTGATTTATGTGTACATATCTCATGGGGTAAAGCATGAGTTGGAAAGAGTCCTAGACACCCTCTCTTATCAAGAATTAATAAATCTGCAGAGGAAGTTTTCTTGATACATTCAAGAGATATATTTTAGGGAGTCTAACTGAACAACTAGACACCCTTAAAATACAAAACAAGAAAAATTCTGAAAATTCTGCATTATCTATTTTTTATCCTAGATGTCGAAAGAAACACACAGTAAGAGAGTGTCCCTTAGATTGAAAAGCTATAGAAACTTGTGTCATATGTGAAAATAATCATGATACTGAGGAATGTCCTTCTTTACCAGGTCTCCAGGTTGTATTTAATGATGAAGGAATACCAAAACAAGTAGACCCTCTCTACTTATAGCGAAGAGACAATGCAAAACTCTCAACCAAATTAAGCACAAGGCTTTAGACAACAATAATTTTCTCACCCTTCACAAAATAATTGGAATCCATCTTGGAACCCTTGGGCTTAGCCATAATAACAATCTTGGAATCAACGATGGCAAAGTATTTATGGAGCTTATGCTCAATATCAAAAATATCCATCATCCTATCTTCCACCACAATTCCTACCCCAATCTAATAAAATTCCCCAAGCTAATCAATTACCTCAAATCCAAGTTCAAAAGAAAAGCCCACAACTCTCCCTACCATTTCCACAAAAGCCAAATCAACTACCCAATCAACCACTTCCAAATCCTAATAATAAAATACCACAACAAATTTTGTACAACATGGAAGGGAAAAATCCTCAAACCTATGTAATAACTCCACTAGATCTAAATAATGTCCAATTAAGGCTAGGAAGAGTGTTACAAGGAAAACCCCCTATTGTTATTCAGGAAATGAGACCAAATCTTCAAAAATATAAAAATCAATCTGAAGAAGGAGAGACCTCTCTCCCTCAAAAAGAAAATAGTCAAACAAAAAAAGTTCCAATAAATACTCCTATCATAAGACAACCCTCAGTATCAATTATGCCACCTTTCTTTGAACGACTGAAAATTGATGGAGTAGAAAAACAAATTACATTGCCTGATTATGATATGTTGGATGAATTAGGAAATGTCTGTATCAAAATTCCTTTGTTACAAGCCATAAAATAAATACCAATCTTTTTGAAAATAATCAAGGAATTAAGTACTAAAATATCAGGAAGAAAAAGAAAGGACATAAAAAGAATTCAATTAGTTGGAAAAATTGCAGACATCATGATGGGGAAAACGACAATTTAAAAATATTTAGATGCAGGAAGCCCCATTGTAAAAATTCACATCAATGGAACTGAAATCCCAAACACACTAATTGATATAGGAGCAACCATAAACATAATGAGTAAACAAGTTATGGACTCACTTAGGCTTCCTAACCTGCAATACACACGAATGCTATTATAATTAACAGATAGGTTTGTGATCGAACTTGATGGTGTATTGGAGGATGTTTGTGTATCCTTATATTCTTGGGAATATCCTATTGATTTCATGGTCTTAACACCCAAGAATAATCTAGGAGGACATCAATTAATCCTAGGAGGACCTTGGTTAGCTACAGATGATGCTTTCGTCAATTGTTGATTAGGTAACATGTTTATTTTAGATGGAAATTCTACAAAGAAATTTATATTATACCCTCCTGCAAGAACAATAACAGAAACAGAAAATTAAGAATGGATAGATGATGAAGATGATATACAACTTGTTTTTACTACTGAACAAGTAAGAGAGTAAGACCAAATCTTAAATCTATTGGAAAATAATGAATCTTCCTCACATTATGACCATAGTCAAAATGAATATCTGTCATCTAGACAAGTATAATTGCTCCCTATGGAAAAATTTGGGAATTCTTTAATAGAAATCTTTCCAAGTAAAACTTTGAATGAAAACTTGGAAGAACTACAAAAGAATCAATTGGTGGAAGTCTTACAGAAATATTCTTTTTCTTTTGCATGGGAATACACTGATATTGGAGGAATTTATCCTAAAACTTGCATACATAATATCTACATTGAAGAAAGTGCAGGACTTAGACAACCACAATGAAGAATGAACCCAAATATAAAATAAATTGTTAAGGAGGAATTGCAAAAGCTATTAAATCTAAATTTCATTTATCTGATATCAAAGAGTGATTGGGTTTCACCCTTAGTAATCGTTCCAAATAAAAATGGAAAATGGAGAGTATGCATTGATTACAGGGAATGAAATAAAGCAACATTAAAAGACCACTTTCCACTACCTTTCATAGATCAAGTCTTAGACTCATGTGCAGGGAAAAGGTATTTTTCATTTTTGGATGGTTTTAGTGGATCTATCCCGATTCATGTAGCACCTGAAGATCAAGATAAAACCACATTCACTTATCCATGGGGAACTTATGCTTACTGAGTACTTCCCTTTGGATTATGTGGTACTTTGGCAACATTCCAAAGAGCAGTCCTTAGAATTTTCTCTGATATTATTTATGATTGTGTGGAAGTATACATGGATGATTTCATAGTTTATGGTGATTCTTTTAATGAAGCACTTGGAAATTTAGAAAATGTGTTAATAAGATGTAAAGAAACAAATCTTTTGTTAAGTCATGAGAAATGTTTCATGATGTTTAACGAAGGAATTGTTTTAGGTCACCATATTTCAGGAAATGGAATTAAGCTGGACTCATCTAAAGTTGAAGTCATTTCTAAGTTATCAGTGCCAAACTGCCAACTAGATGTTATAAGTTTTCTCGGTTTTACTAGATATTGTCGAAGATTTATAGAAAACTTCACAAAAACTGCATCTCCACTCTTTAAACTTCTTACCGAGGATTGGTGAATTCAAATGGGATTCTGAATGTCGAACTGCCTTTAAAACATTGAAAAAGAGAATTTCTAAAGAACCTATTTTAAAAGGACCTAATTGGAAATTACCTTTCCATATTTGAACTAATGCTTCAGATTCAACGTTAGGAGTTGTGTTAGGACAAAAAGATCTCATTCCTTATGTAATCTATTATACCAGTAAAATTTTAACTCCTGTAGAGTTAAATTATATTGTAACTAAGAAGGAAATTTTAGTTGTAGCTCATGCCATTAACAGATTCATACATTATATAACTGGCTATGAAACTTTTATTCACACAGACCCTTCTGCCATTAGATACCTAATGAATAAACTATTGGAAATACTAAGGGCGGGTGAATCAATAATTTCTTTTCAATTGTTACTTTTACTAGAACTTATATTTAGAACACAAAATGAACAATAGAAATAAATGCTTTTATTAATATAATATTTCCAATGAATCAAGTATAATATCGGTAGGGCTCCAACCTCAGACGAAGACACTGATCTTCAATCTCCCAGGATCCAACTTGTTTTCAGGCACCAACTTGGACTTTAGTGAGGCGTCGACCTCTAAGCCACCAACCCTATCTTCTCAAGGCACCAACGTTGCGTTTAGAGGCTCCAACCCCTAGGGCACCAACCCTTCTGTGGTACAAGCTCTGACCTGGTTTCTCGAGAGCACTAATCCTCTAGGGCTCCAACCCCATCCTCCAAGACACCAAACTTGTCTTTTCAAGGCTCCAACCCATTTCAATACTTCATCAAGATATGTTTAGTAGTAACTCACAACTCCCAAGGTCTTCTTCACTGAGCCCTATCAATATTTAGCTCACTGTAGCCCTCCACGGTACATCATCCATGACAACCTTATCTTCTGAGAAGGTATCACCACTGCTCTTCATGTTACCCAAACAAAAATTCTTCAAGGTCACCTCATAATGGCTTCAATGCATCATGGTCTTCAGTTATCTCCACAAATATTCAGTATGCTGCTTCACAAAGTTCTCCAACTCTACCCTATTCTGTTCTCTAGGGAAGACTTCAACAAGCTCTATTTGTCCAATCCAAATAAATCAACACTTCGACCATGACAACTATGACAACTTTGACCATGATAGCTTCATCAATGGCAACTATGAAAAATTCAACCATGGTAACAATGGTAGCTTTGACCATGGCAAGTATGGTAGCTTCAACCATGGCAACTATGGCATCTTCAACCACGACAACTATGGAAGCTTCGACCATAGAAACTACAAAAACTTCAACAACGACAACTACGACAGCTTTGACCATGGCAACTACCATAGCTTCGACCATGGAAACCACCACAGTTTTGACCATGAAAACTATGGCAGCTTCGACCATGACAACTATGGAAGTTTCGACCATGATTTTATGCCCAAATAGAATTATCCTTTTTTTTCCCTAAACAATAGCCTCTTTATTCTGCTTAGACTTCTGTCTTCTCTTGTACTTCGTATATATGAATTATTTCCCGAATTGCTGATCAAAAACACGTGTTTAGACATATATTTATAGATATTTCTTTTATAACTGAAGGGACACATCTATTTGAAGTGAGGCCGACTTGTATGACTCAGTGTAGGTAAACTCACTACTAGGAATAATTTCCTTGACTTAAAAATTCAATATCTCAAAAACTACTGGGAGGTTCAGGGCAAATAAAGGCTCATTAGAAAGAGGAAAAGTCCTGTTTAAGATGGTCTAGGATTCATTTTCAAAGGATGCCTCCAAGGTGTCCAATTTTTTTTTCTATGTGTCTGTCCTTAAATTTTATGCATGGAAAGTTTGGGGAAACATGAGTAATGTTTGGGATAGCATGGCTTCTTCATTATTATCAATGTCATCATAGGATCATAGAGTCATTATGTAGGAGTGAAACATCCATGCAGCATGACACATGAACAATGTCATGATATACTAGTTTAGTCATAGTTCAACACCATTAAGATAACTCCAAAATAATCTTCCAACCATCCAATGATCTCCAACCATTTATCAAGACCTCATCAAGCGCCATCATCAATTATGGTCATTCATAAAGAATATGACATCACCAAATGTAGTCCTCCATGTGTCATCAAGGGCTTCTAAATACTTGGCACTTGCAGTTCTTAAGACTTTTTCATTAGTGACTTGACATATTAATTGATGACATTCTTATGAAACGAGTTATGACATCATCATTTGGAACCAGGCATCTCAACAATATTTTCCATCTCAACTAGTGCCATATTGACATCGATGAAAACCTAGATTAACAACCTCCCCCTTTGTCATTGATGGCAATATTCTTTACCTTTCAAAATTCTCTCCCCCTTTGACATCAATGGAAAATGGGGTGCCCAGGTACTGCCCTTGTCAAGCTACTCCTTTTCTCTACGAATAGTAGTTCTTCATAGGTATTTTACTCCCCTTGTCATGGTGCTCTTCTTTCTAGCAATGTGGTTAATGATAGATGCATAAATTCATTCATGTGATGAAGCAACTGCCCCTCATGAAATATTACCTGCTAATGATCAAGTGGAAGAGATATTCAATAATAATCCATCAAATGAATAAAGATTATATTCTTGAAGGAGTGTTCCTGCGAGATGATGTATCAAAGAATGATTGTCTATATAACTCATCAAGGATTTCATAAGACTCATTCACGAATGGCTTCTGTAAGAATGCGTAATCATCATAAGCTCCCCCTAACTCTATTAATTGGTATTCCTTTTGGCAGAGTTTCCCCATCAAGTGCTTAGATTGTCGAAGATCAAGCCAACAACATATTTTGTTGGCTAGAGATTTCAAGAGATTTTTTGATTGTATTTGCTTCCTTCTCCATACTTGTGTAAATTTCTTTTCTAACATAGTTCTATCTTGAGTAGGTGCCCAAGTCAAGTTACAATTACGTGCCATATGTCCAATGTTTTGAAACTTGAAGCAGTCTATGTTGTTCATGAATGAGGGAGCATTAGAACTTCTTGCAAAGCTACTTCTAGAATATTGATGGGGACCATTATATTTGTCATTGTGATATCCCCTACAGTCTTTTTCCATGTGCCCAAAATTTGTACAAGAAAAGCAATAACCAAGAAATATACTTTGGTACCTGGTATATGAAGATTTCCTTGATGTACTTCTAAAATATTTTTGCCTTGGGATTCTTTGATGATATTCATTGCCTTTTGTATTCTTGACACCATCTGCAAGTGTCGTTGGAGTAGGATTTCTTCCATAGTGGCCTTGAATCTTCTCCTTGCCTTTGATGGAACTGGGAGCATCAACATTTCTTTATGACTTTCTCACATCCTTGTTGTTTGAAGCATTTCTCACATCCTTGTTGTTTGAAGCATTATGGTTTGCATCATTCTTGATTGGGGATTCACCTACATAGCCAAGACTCGATTTATCAAGTGGAGAACTTTGATGATTTAGAATGTCATCTGAAGTTTGAGACCTTTTAAAGTTCTTATTTAGCAAGTCAAATTCATTTTTGAGAAAGGAAATTTCTTCCCTTATTTTCTTGCATTATTCATCCTTCTTTGATAGAATGATCTCCATTTCTTCCTTAATCTTGGTTGCTTCACATGATTGGGCCATAAGAGAAGTGATTTCTGATTTTAACTTGGTGATGTCATCATCCTTTTCTTCTAGTTGGCATATCATGATGTTTCCCTCCTTCTCTACTTCATCAACTTGTCCTTTTATGAATTTCAATGCTTCCATCACCTTCTCAGCTCCTTGTGCTTGTTTCCTTGCTTCTTCTAGTCGAGATCTAAGGAAGGAGACCTCTTCCTTGTATTGATCAATCTCTACTTCAAGTTTGTTCAAGCTCTTGTGCCTTTGTTCAAGGTGGCTTGACAAGGTATCTTCTCGTTTCTTTGCCTTATCAAATTGATTTGTCATGGATATGATCTCTTCATGATGCTTTCTCTTGTTTTTATGAAATTCTTCCTTAATCTTGATGAGTTCCTCATCTCTTTCTTGTACTTGAAGCTTCACAATGTCAACTTCCTTCCTTGTCATGTCCTGGCCACCAACTTGCACTTTCTTCTTCAGTTCCTCATTTTCCTTTTTCAAATTGTTAATCTTTTCTATGGTAGGCATAAGTTTAGTGAGGAGATTTCTTCAAAATCTTTTTCATTCTCTTCATCTTCTAGGTCTTCTTTATCCTTGATGTTATCACTCTTATCTTCACCTTCCTTAATGGGCTTTGGATTTCCTTCTTGTTTTCCATCATTTTGTTGAATAGAGATCATTGTCAATGCTCCCTTTTAGTGAAGATCATGAATTTTATCCCATATGCCTTTGCTGACGAACATTTTTCAAAAATTGCCTTCATAGAATTAGGTAGCCCATTCAAGATTGCTTTCATTTTTCTTGTATTGTGTTCCTTGGATTCTCCATCCATCATTCTATCAACAATCATTGATTTATAGACTTCAATGACTTGAGTCTTTAAGAAATTCCTCATTCTTTCCTCCCATATATCAAAGTTTCCATTGAACAACGGAGCCTTCATAAATTGATTTACTTCAAATTCGGTGGTTGAGGGAGACACATCTTTAGGATGATTGGAGACTTTCTTCCTTGGCTTCACCATTTGTGCTCTAATAATCAACCTTCAAGATGTTAGGCTTTGAGTGAAGTTACTGGCTTTGATACCAATTGTTGGAAATACTAAGAAGGGGGGTGAATCAATTTTTTTTTTTCAATTTTTACTTTTAGTAGTTAGAT
>APFE031304387.1:0-23304 GCA_000404065.3 Pinus taeda | reverse complement strand
ATGAATAATAAAAATAAATTATTTTATTAATATAATATTTCCAATAAATCAAGTACAATATAGGTAGGGCTCAAACCCTAGATGAAGACACTGATCTTCAATCCCCTAGGATCCAACCTGTTTCCAAGAACCAACTTGGACTTTAGTGAGGCTCTTACCTCTAGGCAACCAACCCTATCTTCTCAAGGCACCAACCTTGCGTTTAGAGGCTCCAACCCCTAGGGCATAAAACCTTCTCTGGTATAGGCTCTGGCCTGGTTTTTTTAGAATAACAATCCCCTAAGGATCCAACCCTATCCACCAAGGCACCAACCTTGTCTTTTCGGGGCTCCAACCTCTTGGCCTGCAACCCATTGCAATACTTCATGAACATATCTTTGGTAGTAACTCATGTCTCCAAAAATCTTCTTCATTGAGCCCTGTCAATCTTCAGCCCACTATAGTCTTCCACGCTACATCGTCAATGACAACATTATCTTCTTAGAAGGTATCACCACTGCTCTTCATGTTACCCAAACAAAACCTGTTCAAGGTCACATCATAATGGCTTCAATGATTCATGGTCTTCAATGATCTCCATAAATCTTCAATATGTTGCTTCATGAACTTCTCCAACTTGCCCCTATTCTGTTCTCAAGAGAAGACTTCGACAAGCTCTATTTGTCCAATCCCAATACATTAACACTTAGACCACGTTTGCTTCAACCACGACAACTATGGAAACTTCATCCGTGTAAACTACGACAACGTCTATCACGAAAACTACAACAACTTCAACCACGATAACTATGGTAGCTTCAACCACAACAACTAAAACAACTTTGACCACAACAACTGTTGGGAGTGGGATCCCATAAGGGCAGTTTTGGGGCTAAAAGCCCAAGTCTTAGTCAAGTTTTTGTAATATTATTGTAAAGACTCTGGATTTTTTCGTTACGGAGTGCGAATTTATTATATGTCACGAAGGGTAGTCCGTCCTTAGTTTCGTAAAGTAAAGTAGGATGTAAGAGATCTAACCATGGTGCACGGACCATGGGATTTTATAAAAAGAGCTAATCTCTAAGTACTTAATAACATAACACAAGGAAGAGATTCATAGCTTTAGAGTAAGAAGTCTAAGTCTTGGGTTGTAGCGTAGGTAGAGGCTTTGTAGCTGAGTGCGTAGAGGCCTAGGGTAGAAGTCCACAGCTAAGTGCGTGTACCCCTGCAGCTATGTGCGCAGGGTGAATAGAGTCTGTAATACTTGGAAGATATTAATAAAAGGGCTTATTCTGAAATTTCTATGTATTTGTTCTGTTGATGGGTTTGGATATTTTTTGTATGAATTTCCTTTATTATGCTTATATGATGCACGAACAAATGCAATTACATTGAATAATTGAATGCAATCATGAATATCTACTCACACAGTGATAACTTTAAGTATTTGACAAGAATAGAAAATCACTTAGGATAATTGAGGAATCTGCAGGGCACATTGCTATAGCAGCGCGAAAGTACCTCAGCTACAGGTTAGAGCTGCATGAAGGTCGATCGTGTACTTTCATGAAGGTATTGAAAGCTGGAACAGGTGGTTTGTCTCACAAACCCTATAGCGAGGTCACCTACATGAAGGCAGGGTTATAAGAGATCAAAGAACATCACAACCATCTCAGGGTGCAGAAACTTGGTTCCAACATCCCCCCATATTTCTTCGAGTGAGACTTCGGTCAGCACTCCGTGGGCTAATGCCGAAAGAGCCAGTAGTGTAGGGATTCGTTTGACTAAATAATATTGAACCTGGGTCAGGCCCCCTCAAGCAAACAAATGGTTACGTTGCCTGGAAAGAAATCTGTAAAAGAGATGTGTGATGTCATATCACTGGAATACAACTAAGAAGGAGATTGGAGACTGGTTGGATAGAAAGATCTACAAATTCATGGCATAGGAGAATAGAAACCCGTGATTGACAAAGGAACAATGGTTGGACTGATACCTGTATATAGGGATCGACGAGATATTTTTCTTCTCTTTCCCTATTGAGCTATATGAGTGGATCGTGAAGCTAGCAGATGGCCAAGGAAGGTGGAAACTTGATGCTCCTATTGTGTGGACCCTAGAACTAGTGTGAAGGTTTGAAGCATCAGAGGATAAGATTGCTTGTGCTGTCGATCATTGGCTGAGTCAGGTATAGCAAGGCAGAGCGATGCTTTTTCAAAGGACTATGAGGTAAGTACATAAAATATTTGAATACTTGGATTAAAATGTTGTTGTGTGAAAAATAGGTTATGCAGCTACCTTGATATTGGGGACTACGCAAAGCAAAAAAAGTTATAGGAATGAAGGAAAACAGGGTCCAGAGTATAGCTCCTTGATTTCAACTCCGTGAAGAGATAAAGAATGGATAGCGAAGGTCTCTCCACGAAGTGCTATTCAGTTAATAAGACAAATATTCCTGTAGATACCACCTCCATCCACACCACCTCTGACTTCACCACCATTGCCTCCAACTATACATGTACCACCTCCACCTCCATCGTAGTTTAGTATGGAAAATACAATAAAGTTGCCTTTGTTGAAAGACTTCAGGAATGAGCTCCTGGACCAATTCTGATTCGTTGTGAGGGATGTATGGGAAGCTCAAGGTGTTACAGATGATCATATAAATAAGGTGACTCTAGTTAGTTCTCTGCAAGATCACGCGCTAACCTAGTATATTAGGTACTTTAACAATAACTTGAATGCTAGAGTAACAGATATCTAGGCAAAACTAAATATGGAACTTAGCAGGCCCAAATCCAAGGCACGACCGATTGTGGGATTTAAAGAAATCATGATGCAATTAGGAGAGATGCCTTGGGAACTATATCATAGGATGAAATGTACAATCCATGAAGCCAACATGAATTTGATAGATCGACAACAACGTGAATGGTTTGTGGCTTTTCTACTACTACACTTAAGGAGTGAGCTGTCGCAGCAGAGGATAAGAACTCAGGCAGAGGCCTTGGAGATTGCCATGAGACTACATAAGACTCTGATGCAAGATTGTAATCTAAGGGTTCAAAAGATCCATGCACAGCTAAAGAATTTGTGCCTTGAGATGAAAAGTCCAAAGCAGGATAGGATAGTTCGACCAAAGGTACGCGAGGAGGTATGGTGCTTGAAATGCAAAACTTAGGGTCATGATAAAGACCATTGCCCCATATTTGCAAATTACATTGCAGGAGGAGGATCGATGCCTTTAAGTCTAGAAGCTCAAGCAGGGCCTAGCATGGGGCCTGCATTATGGTGTGCTATCTGTCAGGTAGCCAGAAAACATGCCACAGATAACTGTTACTTGCTACAGAAGTATGTATAAGCACCACAACAACTGTTTTGCAACTTTTGTAGGTCAGTATGACATGATGAGCATACTTGTAGGAGCTATGAATTAATAATGGATAGAACTCCTACCTACAGGGTTCAATCTGAAATGCGGTTCCTTGATGAGGTTGAGGAGGAGGAGGACCTAGTAGAGGTTGAGGACAATTTATTTGCTACAATTGCGGAGGACTAGGACATTATTCCCGCGATTGCACTAATCTAACGTGTCCGTTGTGCAAGTATTGCACATTGTTTGATCATGAAACAAAAGAGTGTCCTACGCTGATAGCTAGGATACATGACAGAGGGCGCTACCACCTCCTCTGACTTAGAACCTGCAGATGATGAGATTTGAACCATGCATGGAAGATCCAAACATAAATGTAGCACTCAAAATTGGAATCGCGATGGGAGATGACAAGGGGAAACATGCAAAAGACAATACATGGGTTTACAAAGCCCTGGCGAAAGAGATTGAGTTTGATTTGGAGCACAGTCATGAAGCCTTCATGGAAGCTAAAAAGAGCTACACTGAGGCCTCCACCTCAGGAAGCAATGATAAGTCTAAGCTAGAGATGGACCCCTCTATGCTCACAACTTTCCTGGAAAACTGTATGAAGTTAATACACAACAATAAGGTTGTGAAAGGGCTAGAAGAACTCATCAATAAATTCACTAGAACCATGCCAGGTGAACCACGTAATATGAAAGATTAGCAAGCATAAAATAAGCATGGGACAGGAGATGAGACTGACCTCACAAATAGGAGAGTATGAAATGGATCGGGTCATTTTGGACCTGGGGTCAGATGCGAATGTGCTACCAAAGTAGATTTGGGAACGAATGGGGAGACCTACACTACAATGGTTTATGATTCAGCTAAGTATGGTGAATTAGCAGAAAATCACCCCCATAGGGAGGTTGCAAGTGGTTGCCGTGGATATTGAGCAAGCGAGTGCGCTGGCATATTTTGAAGTAATAGAGATAGTGGATGACAACAATCCCTACCCTGCACTCTAGGGAATTGACTAGGCTACTGATATGAATGGAGTAATCAAGCTGAAGAAGCAAAAGATGATCTTTGAGAAGAAATCGCTGCGCGTAATAATACCCCCCAATCCTGCTAAAGGATTGCGCTATACTAAACCTATCCATGATTATGAGAGTGACCTAGATAGTATTTATAAGATAAAAGCACAAGACTAAGATTGGGTGGATCCACCACAGATGGAAGGATTACGTGGGATCACGAGAGTTCTTGCACTTCAGATTTTAACGAGGAAATAGAACGTTTGTAGAGTTAGTTACATGAAGCAACTACACTGAATTACAATATGATGACCTGGTCACTGCACTGTGTGTCATCAGAGGTAATAAATCTGCCTATTTATGATGGTCTAAATGTGGTAGATATCTTTCTGCATGCATTTGAAAGGGAGGTACCAGAAAAATAGTAGTTCTAGGCCTTGGACTAGGCACTGCGTGCTACGCCTGCAAGATGGTGGGGTACACACAAGGGAAGCTTTGATGCTTGGAGAGAATGTAGGAGGACGGTGAGAACATGATTTGGAAGTCTAATATGTGACTGACAGAAAAGTACGATGGGCAGAATGATCTGTTTATGCACTTGGACAAATGGATGCGGGCTTATGGAGAAAAGCTCCAACCTGAGTGGGTGCACCTGTTCTGTCATACCCTGGATGTTATCCCAATGAATTGGTATATAGAAACAGATCTTTGCCATGGTACAGGTGAATGGGATACCTTGCACGAAGGATTCATGATGACATTTAGTTTTGAGGATGGGTTTGGTAGTATTGATGAATGCAACAATCTTTAGGATATCGCAAGATCCTTTAGACTTGATTCAACCTGAATGGGCTACTCATCTAATGCACTCGAATGTTATAATATAACTACTGAAGCAGAGGATGAGGATCTGCAGAAGACTAACATTCCAAAAACAAAAGGCCACTATGAGGTTTAAGGACCACAAATTGAGAACCATGATATAACCACACTAGTGAAAACAAAACAAGTGAACATCGGTATGGAGGCAAAACCTAAATTCGTGAAGATTGGAGACTCTTGGGATCATGCGACGGTGGATAAGGTCACTAAATTGCCCTGCGAATAGTAGGACTTATTCCCTATCAGGTTTATGGATCTGAAAGGAATAATCAGAGACCTAGGAGTGATGAAGATCATGTTAAATCTCGACGCGAAGTGAGTTAAGCAAAGGCCTTACCGCCTCAAATCCGAAGTATAAGGAGAAGGTCTACTTAGAGCTAGACAAAATGCTAGCGACATGCATCATTGAGCCTATAGCAGAATTCGATTGGGTAAGCCCAATGGTGGTGCAACAAAAGAAGTAGAAGGATGAGATAAGGATATGCGTGGATCTCAGAAAACTAAATGATGCTTGTGTGCATGATCCTTTCCTGACTCTGTTCATGGATGAAGTGTTAGATAATGTAGGTGGCTAGGAAGCATATTCCTTCACTGATGAGTTCTCTGGGTACCACCAAATCAAAATCGTGCTGGAGGATAGGAGCAAGACAACCTTCACAACTGAGTGGGGTTTTTTTCAATACACTATGATTCCATTTGGATTGAATAATGCGCCTGGAATCTTTTCAGGCACGATTGTCATGCCATTTAAGGAATTTATTCATAAGTTCCTAAAGGTATATTTTGATGACTGGACTATATTTGGGCTAGTTAAGTGGCATGTAGCAAGCTTGCACTTGATGCTAGGTACCTATTGAAGATACCAGATCGCGCTCAATCTCAAGAAGTGTTTATATTGCGTTCCTTTTGGGAACCTATTGGGGCATGTGGTTTGCAGACAAGGATTGATGGTAGATCTCGTGAAGATCACGGTGATACTGAACTTGTAAGCGCCAAGGAGTGTGAAACAATTGCATGCTACTATGGGACATATGAGATATTACAAAAGGTCTATCAAAAGCTATGCCCAGATCACCTCGGCGATTGAAAAATTGTTGAAGAAGGATTTCATGTTCTATTGGAATGATGACTGTAAGAAAACCTTGGTTATATTGAAAGAAAAGATGGTTACTGCGCTGATTCATGTACATGTGGACATGTCACGTATAGTGCTAGGGGCAGTACTAACACAGGATGGAAAAGAAGGCTTGGACCGTCCTATCGCATTCGGAAGCCACAGATTATTTGAAGCAAAGAAGAACTATTCTACCACTAACGCGAGGGGCTAGATATGGTGTGTGTGCTCTAGAAGTACGACACTACTTGCTAGGAGGCCATTTTAAGATGTATATGGATCACTCCGTACTGAAGTACCTGGTCAGTAAGTCTTTGTTGGGGGGTGAATCTGCAGATGGCTCTTATTATTCCAAGAGTACGATTTTGAAGTTTTCATGAAGCCTGGATGATTGAATGTGGGACCAGACCATCTGTCGCTCATCGAAACAGGGTAGGAACCTACTAACTTGGAAGAAGGATTGCTTAACGCACAACTATTTGTAGTGTGCATTGCAGATGGTCATTTTGAAGGCAAGCTTGCAACTCTGCAAGTGACGCAACAGCAGCTTCAGGCTGACAGCATAGGGGTAGTAACTCAGAAGACATTCAAAGATACAAAGCAATTTGCAACTCAGTTCACAGCTAAAGTTGCGGTCATCAGGGTCGAGCTAGACGAGCTTCACACAATGGTTTTCGTGCCTACAGAGTGACTCGAGGGTCAGTCATGATGTTTTTTTTGGGGGCCTGTTGGGAACGAGAGCCCCCAAGGGAAATTTTGGGGCTAAAATCCCACGTTTTAGTCACGTTTTTGTAATATTATTACAAAGACTCCGAATTTTGTGGTCACGGACGCGAAGGTATTATATGTCACAAAGGGTAGTCCACCCTTAGTTTTTTAAAGTAAAGTCAGCTATAAGAGATCTACCAATGGTCTGTGGACCATGGGATTGTATAAAAAGAGCTAAGCTCTAAGTAGTTAATAGCAAAAACTGAGGAAGAGAGTCATAGCTTTAGAATAAGAATTCTAAGTCTTGGGTTGTAGCATAGGTAGAGGATCTACAGTTGAGTGTGTAGAGGCCTAGGGTAGAAATCTGTAGATGAGTGCGCGAACCTGTACAGCTATGTGCGCAGGGTGAACAGAGTCTGTAATACTTGGAAGATATTAATAAAAGGAGTTATTTTGCAATTTCTGTGTATTTTTCTCTTGATGGGTTTGAATATTTTGTGTATGAATTTCATTTATTATGCTTATATGATGCGTGAATTAATGCAATTACATTGAATAATTGAATGCAATCTCGAATATTGGATTACACGGTGATAAATTTAAGTATTCGACAAGATAAGAAAAACACAGGATAATTAAGGAATCTGCACGGAACGTTGCTATAGCACTGCGAAAGTACTTGAGCTAGAGGTTAGAGCTACAAGAAGGTCGATCGTGTACTTTCGCGAAGGTTTTGAAGCTAGAATAGAGGGTTTGTCTTACAAGCCCTAGAGCAAGATCACCCACACAAAGGCACAGATAGAAGAGATCAAATGACATCACAACCATCTCAGGGTGTGGAAACTTGGTTGCAGCATCCTCCCATATTGCTTCAAGTGAGACTTTGGTCTGTGCTCCGTGGGATGATGCCGAATGTGCCAGTAGTGTAGGGATTTGTTTGGCTATATAATGTTGAACTTGGGTTAGGCTCCCTCAAGCCAACAACAACTACGATAGCTTTAACCATGACAACTACGACAGCTTCGCCCATGAAAACTATTACAACTTTGGCCACGACAACTATGGCAGTTTTGACCACTGCGACTATGGTAACTATGACAATTTTGACCATGGAAACTATGGAAGTTTCAACCACAATTTTATGCCCAAACAGAATTATCCTTTTGTTTTCATCCTAAACAATAGTCTCCTTGTTCTCCTCGGCCTTCTATCTTCTCTTGTACTTCGTATCTCTAAATTCTTGCCTGAATTGCTGTTCAAAATGAAGTGTTTAGACATATCTTTATAGAGATTTCATTTATAACTGAAGTCACACGTCTATTTGAAGTGAGGCCAACTTGTATGACTGAATGTAGGTCGGCTCAGTGCTAGGAATAATTTCCTTGACTTAAAAATTCAATATCTCACAAACTATTGGGAGTTTCAGGGCAAATAAAGGCTCATTAGAAAAAGGAAAAAATCCTCTTGAAGATGGTCTAGGATCCATTTTCAAAGGATGCCTCCAAGGTGTCAACAATAATTTTTCTTTGTGAGTATCCTTAAATTTTATGCCTAAAATGTTTGGGACAACATGATGAATGTTTAGGACAGCATGGCTTCTTCATTCTTTGGCTTCATCATTTTTATCAATGTCATCATAGGACCATAGAGTAATTATGTAGGAGTGCAACATCCATATAGCATGAAGCATGAATAATTTCATGATATACTAGTGCAGTTATAGTGTAGCATGATTAGGATAACTCCAAGATAATATTCCAACCATGAAATGATCTCCAATCATGTTATCAAGACCTCATAAAGTGCCATCATCAATTGTGGTCATTCATCAAGAATATGACATAATCAAATATAGTCCTCCATATGTCATCAAGGGCTTCTAAATACTTGGTACTGGCACCTCTTAAGACTTTTTCGTTAGTGCTTGACATAGTAATTGATGACATTCTTACGAAATGAGTTATGAGATCATCTTTTGGAACTAGGCATCTCAACAATATTTTCCATCTGAGCTAGTTCCATATTGACATCAATGAAACCCTAGATTAACATAAACTAATCACTAATGGGAGAGTAACTAGATGGATCTTATTATTACAAGAATTTAACATTACCATTCTAGGTAGGCCCAAAAAATAGAACACAATTGTTGACTTTTTATCTAGAATTCAAAATGATAATAATGATCAACCTATAGAGGATAAATTTCATGATGAATATCTTTTTGCAGTATCAACTAAATCACCTTGGTATGCATATATTTCTAACTATTTAACTATAGGGAAAATTCCATTTCATTTGTCTCTTAGAGAAAAGAGGAGAATAGTCCACAATAGCACATCCTATTCATGGATAAATGAAGAGTTATACAAAATAGTACCAGATTTCATCATCAAAAGATATATTCGAAAGGATGAAATATTAGAAAGACTTCAAGCTTGCCATGATGAACCATGTGGAGGACATTTTTCTGACAAATGAACTACTTATAAGGTCTTACTTTTAGGATATTATTGGCCTTCCATTTTTAGCGATACCAAGGAATATGTTAAAAGGTGTGATAATTGTCAAAGAATGGGCAAACCCATGCTTTTAAACAAAATGGTATTACAACCATAGGTACTGATTGAACCATTTGAAAAGTGGGCACTATATTTTGTTAGACCAATCAACCCACCTTCAAAGAAAAAGAGGTATATTATGGTATGTACTAATTATGTCACTAAATGGGTAGATGCTAGAGCACTTCCTTTTACTACTGAAAATGTTGTAGCTTCATTTCTTTTTGAGGACATTTTCACTCATTTTGGTGTTCCAAGAGAAATTGTAACAGATCAAGGAACACAATTCACATCCAAATAAGTGTAGAAGCTTGTGGAGCATAATAGAATCAAACATCGGAATTCTACTATGTACCATCCACAAGCCAATGGATAAGTTGAGTCTACAAATAAGGTGATTGAAGCAATCCTTTTAAAGATTGTATACTTACATAGGAAGGACTGCGTAGAAAAGCTTTCAGAAGCTTTGTGGGCTTATAAAAGTACATGAAGAAGTACTATAGGATGTACTCCCTATGAACTTGTGTATGGGAAACAAATCTTATATCCAATAGAGTTCTAGATCTAGACTTATAAAACAACAATCCAGCTAGATATTAATGTTGGGCATGGAATCCCCCCCAAGGGAGATTTTGGGGCTTAAAACCCAATTTTTTATTGAATCCTTTTGTAAAAGTTAGAGTCACGGGGTTTTCTGCCCTAGTTTTTGTAATGGAATGTCCACAGGATAGACGTACGCATGGTCCGCGAACCATGGGATTTTATAAATAGAGTAAGGCTCTAAGTGTATAAGAGAACCAATAGCTAAGATGGAATAGAGGAGAGTAAGAGAATTCTAAGTGATTATGCTTAAGTATAAAGTGTGTCTGTGGGTCGTAGCATAGAGAAAGGCACTGCAGTCGAGTGCGCAGAGGCCTAGTAGTCCGCAGTTGAGTATGCAGACCTCTACAGCTGAGTGCATAGGGCAGGTCGAGTTTGTAGCTATTGACGAATAAATAAAGAGATAGTTTTCCATATTTTTGTGCATCTTTTCCTATTTTAATACATGATCGGGTATAATTTACGGGTATACTATTTATATGTTGTGCAAACTTATTTGAATGTTTTCTATAAATAATGATAACATAAGACATCTAAGTACACAAAGGTAATTAACTGGTATAGGAAGATAAGTAAGATCTCAGGTAATAGTGCATAGCATGGTTCTAATAGCACAGAAGCTCCAAAATCACTGGTTAGGGCTATGCCAAGGCAGTGTATTAGGGCATGAGGAACAAGGAAGTGTGCGAAGTGACTTGCACGTAGGGACAAACAATGAGACCAGTTGAACCTCTCAGACATCTCAAGGGTGTGTAAACCTAGTTCTATCACCCTCCCATACTACTTCGAGTGAGACCTCAGACTGTGCTCAGTGGACTATTGTCAAAAGGGCCAGTAGTACAGGGATTTGTTTGTCTAGTTAACTCCGGAACTAAGTTAGGCCCCCAAAAAGCCAACAAATGGTTTCATTTTCAGGACTGCAATCTCCATAGATATGTCTAATGTTGTATCACTGGAATCCAAAAAAGAAAGGAATTGAAGATTGGTTAGAAAGGAAGATTCACAAGTTCGTGGCACAGGAAAATAGAAATCCACAACTATCAAAGGAAGAGTGGTTAGATTGCTACTTATATAAATATGTCCATGAAATTTTCTCTGCATCCTTCCCCATTGAGTTGCACGAGTGGATCATGAAGCTAGCAGATAGCCAAGGAAGGTGTAAACTCAACAACCCTATTATGTGGACCCCAAAATTGGTGCGCAAACTAGAAGCATCAGAAGATAAGATCATGTGCATTGTCAATCACTGGATCGATCAAATCATACAAGGATACATCACCGAATTCATGCTTCCTCAAAGGACTACGAGGTACATTTGAACACTTGGATTAAAATTCTATTGTGTGAAAAGTAGGTTATGCGAATAAATTGATGTTTAGGGCTACGCGAAGTGGGAGAATATATAGAAACGAAGGTAGCACAGAACTAGAGACTAGCCCCTTGATTTCACTTGCGTGAGGGGGCGAGGAAGAGCTCAAGAAGGTCTTGCCAAGAAGTGCGATCAATCTAATAAGGTAGAGAATTCTGCACATACTACCCCCACCCACACCACTGCCAGTTTGACTGTCCTCACCCCCGTCTTCGCCCATACCACCTCTGCCAACACCGTGAAGTAGTATGGCCAAGGCGATAAAGCTACCAATGTTCAAAGGAGTAGGGAATGAAGATCCAAATCAGTTTTGGTTCATGATAAAAGCTGTATGGGAAGCAAAAGGAGTCATGGATGACAACATAAAGAAGGAAATGTTGGTCAACACTCTATAGGATCACATGATAACCTCGTACATTGAGCATTCCAATGACAATCTGAATGCGGGGATTGCGGAAATCCAAGCATCGCTAAAAAAATAATTTAGCAGGCCAAAGTCAAAGGCATAGTGAATCATTGGGTTCAAGGAAATCACAATGCTACCAGGCGAAACCCCGCAGGAGTTGGATCAAAGACTGAAGTGCACAATTCATGAAGCAAACATGACATTAACCAATGGGAAACATTGTGAATGGTTTGTAGCATCGTCAATGCTGCATCTACGAAACGCGATGTTGGAATAGAGGTTAAGGACTCAGGCCGAGGGCTTGGAGGTTGTGATGAGATTGCACGAGACCCAAATACAATATCCCAACTTGGGACTTCAGCAAATTCACGCTCAACTGAAAAACTTGTGCCATGAAATGTAGAGTTTGAAACAAGATAAGACAACCCACCCAGAGTTGCATGATGAGGTATGGTGTGTAAAATGCAAGGGCCAGGGACACGACAAGGACCACTTCCTGGTGTTTGTGAATTACCTTGCAGAAGGAGGGCCAGTGCCACTAAGACCAAAGGAATAAGAAGGACCAAGCACGGTGCCTGCACTATGGTGCACGATTTGTCAAATAGGAGGAAAGCATGCTATAGACAACTGCCATCTATTACAGAAGTATACGTAGAATTCATAACAGTTGTTTTGTAATTTTTATAGGTTAGTGGGACATGATGAGTGCACCTACAGAAGTTATGAGCTGATGATGGATTGAACACCTACCTACGGATCTCAGGCTGAAACACGGCCCCTCGATCAAAACACAAGAATGGCATGCACAATATTTCAGGGATGCAGACGAGGCCGAGGTGGAGGGGGATAAGGAAGAGGTCGTGGACAACTAATATGTTACAATTGTGGAGGGCTAGGGCATTATGCTCATGATTGTATGAATCCCACATGACTACCATGCTTGTATTATAAGTTGTTTGATCATGAGATGGAGGACTGTCCCACACTGATAACAAGGTTGCACAATAAAGGAGCAATCCAACCTCCCCCAACTCAAAACCTGCAAATGATGACTTTTGAGTTGCCCGAGGAAGACACTAACGTAAACATCATCCTCCTGAGTGGAATTATGATAGGGGATGACAAAGGTAGGAAACCTAATGAAAGTACATGGGTTCACAAGGCTCTAACGAAGGAACCAGAATTTGATTTGGATTGCACTAAGGAGACCTCATGGAAGCTAAGAGGAGCTTTGCCGATGCCTCCACTTCAAGAAGTAAAGACAGACTAGAGCCAGAAATGGACCCATCAATTCTCACTATGTTCTTGGAGACATGCATGAAGCTGTTGTGCAATAGCAAGGTTGTAAAGGGGCTGCAAGAACCCATAACTAGATGCGTTGGGACTGCACCAGGAGAACTGCACATAGTTCAAAAGCTCAGGAAGCACACGACATGAACATGAAGAGAGATGAGATTGACCACACAGATTTGGGAATATGATGTGGACCAAGTGATTCTAGATCTAAGATCGGACATGAATGTCCTTCCAAGGTAGACATGGGAGCGCATGGGCAGGCCTGCGTTGCAATGGTATCCTATCCAACTACGAATGGAGAACTAGAAAAAGATCCTACCTATGGGGAGATTGCAGGGAATCATAGTCGATATCAAAGGAGCAAGCATGCTAGCATATTTCAAAGTGATAGAGATTTTTGATGATAGCAATCTCTACCCTGCACTATTGTGAATAGATTGGGCCACTGACATGAATGGAGTGATAAATCTAAAGAAGTGCAAGATGATCTTTGAGAAAAAATATTTTCACATAGTGGTACCTTTAGACCCTCCAGAAGGATCACGCTACATGGAGCCAGTGTGCGAGTATGACAGTGACGACGATCTGGACTGCATCTACAAGATAACTGTGTGGGAGCAAGACTACATAAATCCAATCGTGGATGGCCAAATTTCATGGGAGCGTGAAAGCTCTTGCACATTAGATTCTGATGAGGAGATAGAACAATGGCAGAAATGGTTACATGAGGTAACCACGCTCAACTATAACATGATGACGAGGTCACTACACTATGTAGCAATAGAGCTAATGGATCTGCCTACATATGATAGGTTAAGCACGGTGGATGACTTCTTGAACAAATTTGAAAGAGAAGTGATGGAATAGTAGCATTTTGACACTCTGAAATGGGTACTATGAGCTACACCCGCAAGATGGTGGGGTATGCACCAAAGAAGTTTTGAGGACTAGCGTGACTGTAGAAGAATGATGCACACAGAATTTGGGAAGCCTCCGATACTATTAATAGACAAGATAGTAGAACAAAACGACCCGTGCACACACCTATCTAGGTGGATGTAGGCATATGGTGCGAAAATTGTACAATTGAACATAGTCCTCGTGGTAGGAGACATGATCAGTAAGTAGGTGTGGGTAAGACAATGGTGCAGACAACCCCTTTTGTTGGGACCACAAAGTATCAAAAGACCAAGTGCGTAGAAGGATATCCATGCAAAACCCTTTAACAAAGTATGCGAAGCACTGAACAAGGTCCACAATGTGAAGTGGATTGACTGGGACTTGTGCGTACCAGCAGTTCTATGGGCTTATAGGACTGCGTGCAAGAACCTAACCATGCAGGCACTGTGAAGGCTGGAGTATAAAGCAAATGCTGTAAGCCCTATAGTACATGAAAATCTTAGATCATGCATGATAGCACTGGTAGATACAACCGTTCACAAACCTTGGAAGAAGAAATCCAACAGGAAAACTCTAGGCTCCAAGAACTTGAAGAAGATAGGGTACGATTAAGGAAGGAAAATGCTCTGATAGATGTGGAAGTCAAGAAACTGGAGGATGAGATAAATGAAGATTTTCTTGGTAAAAAGACTAGGGTGATAAGGTAGGATGCATGTGATCACGAGGAAAAATTTGAGGCCTATCACCATGAATTGTTCAGTCTGATGCCTTGGCTTAGACCACACATTACTGAGCGAATCGACCAGGGTATCACGTTGCCAATGATAAAGTGCGCAATGCCGCCCATAATGATAAAGGTGGGTATTTTGCAAGAAACATGATAGATGACAGGATGAACCTTTAAATAGGTGGTGCAACCACCTGACTAGCCAAGGGAAGTACAGTCTTAGCGCTCTAGGTAGTTGAAAGGAAGCGCGAGACTATTAACTACTTTTCCTACGAGCTACGTGATGTTGGAGCTGTACCCAAAAGCAAAGAGTCACAAGGTCCATGACCGTGCATGGGGGCCTACTTTTCCATGCGGGTTGGCTAGAAAGTGATTGTTGAAGTCACTATTCATGATGGGATGCTTGACTTGAGACCAAATGGAGCAGGTGGTAGGCATTTAAGACTCGATTTATGGGTAAGATTTGGGAAAATTTTCCGCCAAGGGAGCATTAATGAACCAAATTTTGGAGGAACGGTTGAATTCAAATTCAAAGAATGGTATAAATTACAAGGGGCTACCAAAAAAATAACACTTGGTCATTTTAGAATTGAGCGATTGAGAAGAGCCCTGTTTTTTGTGCGAAGCATTGATTGAGCCCCCGAATTCGTAAGTGATATATTTCTGGACAGAAACGATGGCAACAACTGAGGAAGTTACGGAAATAACCGAATTGACCACTGAAGAGGCTCCGATGACCCTGATTGTGGGGGATGATCCGGAAGGCAACAGGATTTTGTCAGAAATCCCAAAAGCACTGCACACGTCAAGACTCAAGAAGGACAAACAAGTGATGGTTCCCATACGTGTGTCACCCCGGAACTAGCTACACACCAAGTTATCAATGGAGGACAAGGGGAAAGTCATCACCATAGAGACTAATGAAGACGAAGAAGACCCAGAGGACCTAATTGTCGAAGAGGATGAGGATGAAGGAATGGAGGAGGAAATTGAGCCTACACACCCCCGACGAAGCTGCCCACCTATGTCCTCCCATGGAAAGGGAAGGCTAAAGTGACCAAGGACCTTGACGAGACCAAGAGCTCACTCTAGACCCTACTCCTCCCAGACAACATTATTCTTGAGGGCACGTACCTGGGATAGGTGCCAAGATTAAAATTTGAAGATTGGGGCCTTGCTAAGCACAAGAAGTTTCCTCACCTTGAGACCTCACACCTCATGAAGCCCAAGCAGAACACCACAATGGGGGTTACAAAATTAGAACCACGAAAGTGGTTGCACGGAGTGGAAAAGGCTAGGCTACTCAACCTACTTTGGGTGCTGCATTTCCACCATGCCCCAATAACCATTTTTGTCATTAGGCAGCTGCTCTGCTTGGTGCATGATGGGTGTTTGTGGCTGGAGGAGCCCATCCCCATCACGAAAGACTTGATTCACCACATTACCTAGCTGCTGCATAAAGGAGAGGACCCCCAGACATCTCGAAGGGGAAGAGTAGTGACTTGGCCATTGCGGAGACCATGAAAAAAAAATACAAGTTGGAAGAGAAGAAAAGGGGCTATGCCATATCTAGCATCAATGATAAAGCAGTGAGAGTGGTGACCCAAATACTGACTAGTAAGGTTATGCGCAATTATCGCGCGGATGAGGTACCTGCGCCAGTGGTAGCACTTGTTGAATAATGCGTAGAGGGGGTCCATTTTAACTGGTTCGAGTTCCTCTACAAGGAATTTTTGGAGAATTTTCACAAAGCTTAGGAATAACACAAAATGTTCCACTATGCATGGCTTCTGCTATCCCTAGTGCTCATGGTAGGGGAATTGCTGGTGGATAGTAAATTCCCCACAATTGACAGGGATCTAGCAGAGGCCGCAAAGTACGCTTCACTCTAGACCACAAAGGATGGCAATAGGATTTGTGATAGTAAAATATTCTGGCTATTCATGCAGATGAACCTCAAAATGGGGATCAACCACAAGCCACAGTTGTCGCCCACTATCTACAATAGCCTGCAGAATTCTGTAGAATTTAAAGTGAGCATCCATAGCATATACATCAGAGCTTGCAAGGACCTGACCAAACAATGGAGGAAGCTACCCTTTGTAGCCCCTGATGATGTCATCTTTAACATCCTAGAGACATGGCTGCCAGATTGGCGCATCCCAGAAATCGCAGTGATAGATAAGTTGGTAGAACAGAGAAAGAAAGAAGAGGCCAAAATGCACATCGCACAGTTGGCAGAAAGGAGAAGGAAGGAGGGAGTGATAGTAGAGGCGTGGGTGGTGTGGGACAGTGCACAGACAACAACTGAATAGGAAAAGGCCACAGTAGGAGCAACAATGCACGAGGTAGCCACGAAGGCACGTGAGGGTCAAACGTCGCCTTCACATGGGTAGGAAGCAGAGGAAGAAGAGGGAGGAATGAAACCACAAACCCTATCAACACAATTGATGTGCCAGCACCCAACCGAGTGGACAAGGCTATGCAAGAAGGTTAAGGCATCGAAGTTGTCTATTAACCTGATCATCCTAACCAAGGGTCATCTCCATGACATCGACGAGACAGTGCCCGATGTCACCTCCGAGGCCCTCCAAAATTTCATGCAGGAGAACCATTTTGTGTTGTGGGCCCTCAGAGCAGAGCTGTAGGAGTTGTAGATGCACCCTCCTCAGTCTAGTGCCCTTTCGACCAGCCTCGTAGTCTGAACAATGGCAACAGAATAGATGTTGCACACTCGAGTGACAAATACCATAGTGCTGCGAAAAGGGGCACTAGTGACAATAAATGAGGCCGACAAGCCTACCATTTGTGCAATGAAGGGTCTGAGTATCAATATGGCTGCACTCTCGTGGGAAACCTTCTACGTTCTACAAGATGGGATAACTTCAAAACTGCGAGCTAGGGAGAGTCGCACCGTGCAAGTCCTTAGCGAGTAGAAAATCAATATGGAATAGTTGAGCTTGTAGCGCGATGAAGTGGTTTCACAAAATTGATAGTTGGTATAGGTAATAGATGAAGCTTGTCAAAGCATCGTAGAGCTGGAAATCACGGTAGACACTCTAGCAGAGGTGCGCCTCCATAGGTTAGCAGCACGGGTGTGTGAGGTGTAAGAGGAAATGACAAAGGTTTAGCTGGAGCTGAACCATCAGATCGCCAAGTTGTGGTTAAAGGCACAGCCATCCACCCCTCTGGAAGTCAAAGAACAACATGCTATCACTATTACAGTGGGACTAGATGAGATTGGTAGTGTAGTGCGAGACTCCACTAGCATGTTGGAAGAATCTTTTGAGGTCCTCATAAATTTGCAGGAGGATCCCAACATCCAGCGCTTAGAGACAGAGGCATGAGAACTCCAATAGCACTATGAAAAAATAAAAGGAACTACACAGATGGTGGCCCTCACTCAAAGGCTCGCACAAATAAAATAGCCCAAACCACTGAAGGAATAGGTGGATGCGACACGACATAAGGATGCAGTCTTGAAGGTGAGCGTTCAGCCTTGGATTGATGAGGCCTTCACCATCACAGCAGAAATTGAAGGCAATATTTTGCAGATGCAGGGGATACACACATAGATGCAAAGAAGTACTTCTGACACCATAGTCTTGGAACAACGCATGCCGCAGATCCAACAGGAAATAGCTTAGTGCGCTGCCGACCTTGCCGCAGTTGAAGAAGAGTTGGAAGGACTCAACGCAAAGATATCTGCATTGACAGAGTGAATCGAGGGAGAGTCACGATGTTTGTGTTGGGGGCCAGTTGGGCATGGAATCCCCCCAAGGCAGGTTTTGGGGCTTAAAGCCGAAGTTTTGATCGAATCCTTTTGTAAAAGCTCAGCGAATTTTGGGCGCAGGGCGCGAAATTATAATAGAGTCACAAGGTTGTCCACCATTGTTTTTGTAATGTAATGTGGGCTGGATAGACCTACCCATGGTCTGCAGACCATGGGATTGTATAAATGGAGTGAGCCTCTAAGTGTATAAGAGAATCAATAGCTAAAATGGAATAGAGGAGAGTAAGAGAAGTCTAAGTGATTACGCTTAAGTGTAAAGTGTGTCTGTGGGTAATAGGGTAGGGAAAGGCTCTACAGCTGAGTGCACAGAGGCCTAGTAGTTTGCAATTGAGTGCACAGAGGCCTAGTAGTCCATAGCTGAGTGCGCAGGGTAGGTCGAGTCTATAACTGTTGACAGAATCAATAAAGAGAAAGTTTACCATATTTCTATGCATCTTTCCCTATTTTAATACATGATCAGGTGTAATTTTCAAGTATAGTGTTTATATGTTGCGCGAAGTTATTTGAATGTTTTTTATAACTAATTATAACATAAGACATCCAAGTACATGAAGGTAATTAACTGGTATAAGAAGATAAGTAAGATCTTGGGTAATAATGCAAAGCATGGTTCTAACAACGCAGAAGCTCCACAATCCCTGGTTAGGGCTGCGCCAAGGCATTATATCAGGGCATTAGGAATAGGGAAATTCAAAAAGCGACATGAGCGCAGGGACAAACAATGAGACCAGATGAACCTCTCAGACATCTCAAGGGTGCGGAAACTTGGTTCTAGCACCCTCCCATACTACTTCAGGTGAGATCTCAATCCACGCTCCATGGACTATTGCCGAAAGGGCCAGTAGTATAGGGATTTGTTTGGCTAATTAACTCTGAACCTGGGTCAGGCCCCCAACAAGCCAACACTTGACCTATCAGAAGCACAGAAGAAAAGGATGAAACAACTTACTAAGCTTGATGAAATAAGACAAGAAGCCCTCCAGAGAACCAACCTAGTTCAACAACAGAGATCCCGATGGCATGATAAGTACATTAAAGAAAGAAAACTTCATCTAGGAGATTGGGCATTTTACTTTGATTGAAAGTTCAAAAATTTTCAAGGGAAATTCTAAACCAACTTGCTTGGATCTTATGAAGTTGAAAATGTCTTTGACAATGGTGCAGTTAGAATTAGGACTATTGATGAAGAGAAAATTCCTCTTTTAGTAAATGGACATCGAATCAAACTTTATCAGAAGCCATTGACAAATGAAGAATTTTTCAAAATTTTCCACGATAATTCGGAATTGAAGATGGTTGAAAAGAGTTCTCCTACTTTTCCACCTTAGAAATTTTACTCAATTTTATGTTTTAAAAGAAAAAACAAAATTGATAAATAAATGATATATAATATTTAATATTATCTATTATATTAATATATATATATATTATAATTATATATATATATATATATATATATATATATATATATATATAATATTAATATGATATATATATTATATGATATAATAGCTAAAAATAATATAATAATAATAAAATTAAGAAGGTATAACATGAAACAACATGTTGTTGTTATGTTTTATATAGAAAAATTTAAGTGAAAATCAACTCCTGTTGGCGCCTTAAATTTTCTTTTAAAAATAAAGTTCCTTTCTTAAAGTTTTTTCTTTTCAACTAAACAATCAACAACTTTCCATAGCTTAGACAAGTTTCTATAGCTAGGACAAGTTTCTGTAGCCCTAATAATGTTTTGAAGCCACTTGACACGAACACTTGGTGATTCAAATTGAAGGATAATTGATAGTGCAAAGTACCTGCAGGAGATATCAAAGAACAATTAAGGTTAGCAAAGTTAATCAAAGGTATGTGATACTTTAATTTAACAATGAGGATTAATATATTGCATATATTAACTAAGAGGACATAACATTGCCAAAATAATAAAGTCATTGAAAACTAAGGGTGAAGGTCGCCTGTCAAAATTTTCATAAACCACCACTTAAAACTTTTGTCTTGTCCTTATTCCAAATCAGTTGAAGTAAATCTCCAAATAATTATTTTGAATCCAGTCCAACGGTCAAATTCATTCCTGCAACCTTCATTATAATTCATTTTTTCTTCCATTTCTCCGAATTCATATAGCCTTTCTATCTCTCCGCCACTAATCGAAACCCTACCAACACCATTTTTCCTGTCAAAATAAGCAGTCCTTGAGATGAAGCATCCTCCATAATGGGTGTTATTTTTTGAACCAAGCCAATGGGAAAGAAATCCTTAGAAGGATAACCTCAGACCATGGAGCTGTTGTAGAAAAATCAATGGTTACAATTCATACATAAATCCAACGGTTTCCGTAGGGAAGTGACGAAGATTTTTTCATGCTCATTTGATGGAACGGAGGTTGATATAGGAGACATTAAGTTCACTATAACAGAGCCTCTAATCATTGAAGCTACTAAATTTCCCAAAAGCGAGAGAAATGGTTCAAAAACAGGGGAATCAATGGAGAAGATTGGAGAGCCTTCGTGAAAATTCCAAACATGGATACCACAGTCTTAAAGAAAGGTATTCCTAGTACAACCCTTAAGAGTAAATGGAAGAATTTACTTCTTGTACTTCAGAAATTTATTACTTGTGAGGGTTAGCTTGGATACATCTATTTCTACCACATTAGGATAATGATGCATTTTCTTGAGGAACACCAGATGAATCTTCCTTATTTCCTTTTGCATAGTCTTAAAAAAAATTCCATGAATGTTCAAAAGAAGATTCAATTCATAAAGAGTACCACGTATCATCCTTGCTTGGTAAAGATCTTGGTTGAATTCCATCTTCAGAGTGTAGGGGATAACTCGGAAAATTTCTTGGTATGAAACCATTTTGAAGAAAATCTCTTGAACAGCCCAGCAGTAGTAAAACCCTCAGGAGAAATAAGAGAACAATAGAAACAATAAAGGAACCCCAGTCTCAACAGGAATTATCAAAAGATGAACTGCCCATAATGGATATTTTCCAGAAAATGAAAAGGGGAAATCTTAGCAAGAAGAAAGCTAGCAAAAGAATAGAATATTTACCACAAACCAAGACCTTTCCTCAGGAATAAAAGCCAAAAGACAAAAGAAGGAAGGCATAGAGATTACAGACATCACGACTAAGGAGGAGTACCATGTTGAACACAATGCAACAAACAGTCTTAGGAGCTATGAAATATATTGATCTCGAGGAAAAGAGACAACTAAAAACCCTGAAGGTTCCCAAGAAGTATCACCAAAAATATCACCAAGAGTTTCATCACCACCCTATAGTTCACCTCCAAAAATTCCAATGCATAGTCTAGATGTTGACACTATTCAACAAGAGATTTATGACTACATAGAGTCATTAGAAAGAAAGGAAGCAAAAACTAGAGAATCAATCCAAAGTCCTAGATAAGGAAGCAATTAGTTCAATGAGCCACAAGAACCTCCAACATCCAATGTTTTAAAGCAAGAAATCATTGAGTTGGAGACATTGAACATATATCTGAAGAATGAAAATCAGACATTGAAAGCACAAAATAGGATTCAAATTGCAAAAAGTGACAAACTTATCCTTCATTTGAGTTTGTGGTACAAAGAGAACAAAAAGATGAAGAAAGAGAATAGCGCAATGCAAATAGAAATAATCAACCTAAAATACAAAATCCTCATGAGGAAATGAAGGATGCCACTGGTTGCCAGAAATAAGATAAAAGTAAATTCTAAAGGCGATAATCAGAAAGAATAAGAGAATGACAATTATGAATTGTATGAGGACATACAAAACCTCTAGCACGGGGGAATGTAGAGTCCAAGGGTTGTCTTACCTTGACACCATTTTTTCCTATACTTCTTCCTTTTTCCCTATATTTATCACCTAAATATTTAAATAGACACAAGATTTTGTTAAAGGTAAGCATTTAAATCTCTTCTTCTTCATATTTGTCTATATAACTTATTGTTTTGTTGAAGTATGCACTAAGCTATGGAATTGACCTGTTTCTCCATATAATCCAGATTTTCGTAGCTATCTCCATTGTTAACATGGTTCATATGGTCCAGCCCAGCCAAGGAAGATATGGGTGGATGAGGAATGATCCCCTCGTGGATTATTTCATATTCTGTTGAGCTAATCCTTCAAGAAGAGTGCGTGATAACACGGTCAACTTCAAAGTCAACTGCAACATTATTGTGAGACATCGACCAAGATTTCTTGAAATCTTATCGATTTGCTTGGATCAAAATAAATATACATAGGCTTGAAACTCTTGTACTATTATACAGAGAAGTATTATAAAAGCTGTTGAGATTGCAACAAGATGATGGAGCTTAGTGAAAAGAGTCGCCTTCACTAAGTAGGCCCGCAGGAAAATTATGGTGCAAAGTCTATTTTTAGACATATGGATCATATCTATGAGTTGCAGGATGTTGTTTATGGATGATTGGTCAAGTTGGAAAAAATAGATGGACTTCTATTTTTAGACAACAGCGGTGACACTGTCAAGTCTAATTATAGAGAAGTCAAATATTATTAGCTTATAATAATATTTAGACTAT
>APFE031304382.1:2140-18853 GCA_000404065.3 Pinus taeda | reverse complement strand
AAGTTGTTGTCTGGGGGAGGTCAAGTATTTGGTTTCCAGAACCCTTTTCCACCACGTAGAAGGGCCAGTGATGAGCCTCCAAACGATCTTCCCTCCAAAGGCAAGATTTAAAAAAGTGGGGGACCTAATACCGAGACCTCCTCTGTCCTGGGCTTGAATGACTTGTTTCCAACTAAGTTGAATTTCTTCTTGTCGTTTTTCCCTCCTTGCCAAAGGAAATGGCGGAGAACAACTTCCATTTTGTGGAGAAAGGAAGTCGGGGCTTGGAAAAGAGAAAAAAGATAGAGGGGAAGAGAAGAAATACTTGATTTAAGGAGGATGAGGCAGCCTGCTGGGTTGATCCACATTGAACCCCATTGCGGAACTTTCCTCTTCATCTTGTCAATGATATTGTCCCAAGTTCGTGCCTTCAAAGGTCCTAGGCTCACTGGCATGCCCAGGTAAGAGAAATGAGTTCAGTCTAGGTTGCAAGGGACACCAAAAATATTTGCGATGTTGTGGATAACCTTATTTGAAGCATTCCAACCATAAATACAGTTTTTTTGCTGATTGATCAAACCTCCAGAGTACCCCATAAATTGATCAACAAGAATCTTGAACCTCCGTGCTATAGTGGTGGAGGCTCCTCCAATGAGCAAGGTATCATCGGCGAACTGTGAGTGGTTGATATTCTTGGCTCCATTACCGAATTTTATACCAGTGATGAGACCCGCTCTTTTGTTGAAGTCCAGAGCTTGACTAAAGGATTCTGCCATAAGGATAAAAAGATAAGGGGAGAGGGGGAAACCCTGTTTGAGACCCCGGGAGGATTGAAAGGCTTCACCCAGTCTTCCATTAACCAAAGGGGAAATCCAGGGCCCAGAGATGCAAGCAGTGATAATACTAATAAAGGGCGACCCAAACCCCATCTTCTTTAAAACAGTAATAAGGAAGGAGTGCCTAACTCTATCAAAGGAATTGGCCAAGTCAAGTTTGAGGATGAATCCTTTCTCCTTCCTGAAGAGACTCGAATGAATGGCTTCTTGCACAAGAAGTTTAGAATCAGTAATTTGCCTATTGGGCAAGAACCCTCCTTGGTTTTCAGAGATCAGAGAGGGGAGGAGGGGTTTGAGTCGAGATGCTAAGGTTTTGGACAGGCTTTTGTAGGAGGAGTTGCAGAGGGATATGGGCCTAAACTAAGAGAAGGATGTGGGCCGATTTTCTTTAGGGATGAGGGCGAGAAAAGTGGCATTGGTGTAACCACCTATCTTACCCTTCCGCTCGATCCAGCTGATCATCTTGACCAAATCCTTTTTTATTAAGCCCCGGAACACCCTATAGAAACAGATGGGGAATCCATCAGGCCTAGGAGCCTTATTTAGATTCAGAGTCCAAATCGTTCTTCTGATTTCCTCCTCATCGATTTCCTTATTCATGTTTTCATTCATTTCCTTAGTAATTCCTTTGGGTAAGTATTGGAGAAGGTCGACATAATCCTCTTCACCCTTAGTTTCAGTTAAAAGATCTCTGTAGTACTCAGTGGCAGCGTTTCTGATGGCTTCTTGGGTGTTTTGCTGGTTGTCCTCATTATCCAAGATTGAACATACATTATTCCTGAGTTTTCGAGCTGTGGCCTGCTTGTGAAAAAATGTTGTATTTTTATCGCCGCCTTGGAGCGAGAGTTGCCTTGATTTTAGACGCCATTTGGATTCTTCTTCCCTGTTTATGTGGCTCAGCTAAGAATAGAGAGTGCTTTCTTGCTCCATACTCTACTCAGAGAGGCCATGTTCTTCTATCGTTCTTTGGATGTTCTCTAGATCGCTCTTAACTTTCTTTTTGGTCTCCTCAGATTCCTTATAATTACCTCTTGCCCATTCTTTGATAGCCTGTTTGGTTTTTCTTTGTTTAGTTTCCCAAATGAAACCTGGTGATCCTTCAACATGTTGATTCCAAATTCCCTGAACAATTTCTCTGACTGCTGGAACCCAGTTCCAGAGGGGACTGTATTTAAACGGTATGGGCCCAAGTGGATAGTGAGTTTCCAGCGTGAGGACTATGGGATAATGGTTAGAGGCTAAAGTGGTGAGAATGTTAGCATATACCACGGAGAAGGAAGAAAGAAACGAAACGTTGATTAAAAACCTGTCAAGCCTTTCCATTATATTGCCAATGCCGAGTCTGCGGTTGCTCCAAGTGTACCTGCGATTTTTAGGAGCAACGTCCACTAGGTCATGATCTTGAATGATAGCCTCCAACCGGCCTCTGAAGGGGTCTGGTGAAAAACTCCCTCCTCGTTTTTCGTTGGCATGTAAGATGAGATTGAAGTTGCCTGCCACTATGATATTTAAACTTAACTCACCATCAATGCTAGCCTTAAGATCACCCCAACAAATTTCCTTTTCTCTGAAGTGATTGGGGGCGTACACATTATAGATGATTACAGTTTGGTTGTTTATTCTGTTGTCCAGAGCGGTTCTAATCCAATGCTGTTGAAGATTTACTAAAACGCAGTTCCATTTGCTATGATCCTAGAGGGTGGATATGCCTCCAGAAGCTCCTCTTGCATCACTGGCGCAACCTTTGTATTGTCTCTACTGGTCTATAATGCCTCTCATTACTTGTTGATCTTGCTTTGTCTCCTGAATCAATAATATTTATGGCTTTTCACTATGGATTAAATCTCTGAGGTCTAAAATTTTGGAGGGGTGCCCTAACCCCCTACTGTTCCAAGATAGTATTTTCATCATTGGATATTTCGCGTGCGGAGAGGTGCTCGCCTCTCTTGATCTTTGTAATTTGTCTCTTTCTCTCGATGCCCCTAAATGAAAGACTCTATTGGGGTTTGAGTTCCCATGGCTATGTCTTTCTGGGCATTCTCTTCCCTCTGTTGCTTGGCTGATTTTCTACCAAGTCCAGGTTTTTTAAAGGTATCGCTGGAGGTTCCATGTTCTTTAGTGTTGCTTCTGGTATGCCTTGAAAGAGAGGGTTCTAGAGAATCTTGGGAAGAGGTGTTCAGGGAGGGAGGGGGATCAGAGGGCTCGGGTAGGATCAAGGGGGGCTGAGGAGGGTCCACGAAAGAAGGATCAAGGGAAGATAAGACTAGAAAAGGATTAGAGGAGGAGGGGAGGGGCGGATCTGGAGGGGGGAGGACAGATAAAGTAGGGGAGGAAGATGACGGACGAGAAGCAGAGGGCGTTGGAGGATCTGATTCTAGGGGAGGCTTAAATGACGGGGCAGAATTCTTCTTTTTGACAGTTTCCAATTGGCCTTCTTGTTCGCCGCTCTCTGCATCAACAAGTTTAGAACATCTATTGGAAAAGTGTCCATATTCATGACATACCTTACATTTAAAAGGAATCTGGTCGTAATCCAGCTACTGGATATGGCTCCATTCGTTCACTTTCCTTGCGTAGGCCTGCCTGTTATCTTTTGGTTCACTACGATCAATGTATTTGCCCACTGCGTTCCCGATGGCTCGAACAGACTCATCTCCCCAGCAGTGAAGAGGGAGATGAGGGAGATGAACCCAAACTGGAACAGCACTGGGGACATCCAGTTCAGGGTCAAATTCTGGAGTCCATTTGTTGAGGTAAAGGCCCCTAGAGTCCATGAAATAGGGCCCATTTTTGAAAATTAAATCCTTATCCTCTTTAGATTCAAAGTGGAATGTGAAGTACCGTTTCCTACAAAACCTGATGGAGATTTTCCCTTGAATCTTGTCAGACCAGTTTCTTTCAACCTATCTTTGAACAGTTCTAGGAGAAGGCCAGAGGCCTGTAAATTGACTTATGAGACCTTTTTCAGCGAGAGCCAAAGCCGCCATGCGAGGCAGGGCTGGAGGTAACTGAACCTCCTGGAGTACATCCAACTTCTTGACAAATCTTGAAAGAGTAGGCCTGGGGCACTGCGGAGGGAGGGATTTCACCAAGTCAGAGAAGGCGCGTTGAGGGTCAACCCCCTCCAAAGGCTGATCCGAGGGGGCCATGGCAGGAGGCCAAGGCCCAGGCAGTCGCGGAGCCGGATCGTAGGAGCAGACTCAAAGGGGGCGCGCGCGGGGGTAGCTCCAGCGAGAAAATAATACTTTATTTTTTAATGTTAAATTTATTCCATTAGGAATTCTTAACCAATTTAAAAGGATTATATTTTTAATTTAATAATTAAATAATTAAATGAATTATATTTTTAATATGGATTTTTATATTAATATCATTTTAAAAGAAACTTGGTTATTATTTTAATATGTTACTATACCTTCCCTGATGACGGTGTAGAAGTGGGTGTGTCTTTCTCTTCGGAATGAGTGTTGGTGTATCACCTCGTTGATTTTCGTGAAGTTGTGGATACATGTAGTTAATGCAAAGGTTGTAGCTATGTGTGCTATTAATTATTTAAAATTTTTCTTCTAGAGGAGAGATGTTTATTGTAGGTGGCATCGGGGGTTTGAGGGCTCGGGTTTTACCTTGTCCTCTAGTTCTCAGAGCTCCTCTGGGTTGGCATGGTGGATGGTCGATAGCTATGTAGTTGAATTGGGAAGTGGAGGCACGACATTAGTTAGTGATCCTTACTTGGCAAGCCATTCTCTCTACACCTCAGTGAATTTTCCTTTTCTTTGGTTGTGGAGGTTGACAATCGGGTTTTGGGATATGGATTTATCACCATTGTTATAATTTTTTTGTTTGTTAAGCTTGGCAGGACCTTTCATTTTCTATTCATAATCGACAAATTTACACCACATAGTTTGGCTAGGTGGCCTCAACTTGCCCAATGGGAAACCAAGTCTGTTGGCCACCTATCCTCATTATAAGCCATCCAAAAACAATAAAGTTTCAATATTTCTAGCCAAGCTATATATGTCTCTGTTTCATGACCAGACTCTATATTTCTATCTATACATATACTTGCATGGCAAAAAGTATATGCTAATTGCATATATAACAAAAGTAAACATGGTAAACTGACTAGCCCTTCTGCTCCTCCAAGGCCGATTCCACTGGTGCGGGATCCTTAACAGTTGCTCCAGGCATCCCTGACAGTTCCAAGATGCATGGAATGTGTCTTTCGATTATGTCCAACCTAATATCATGCTTGTGGAGTTGGAACTGAATTTTCTGTAGATCTTGTTTGTAGCTCGGCATCCCTTGGAGAGAAACTGCCATACCCACTGAGATTTGTTCCATGGCCTTATCCTTCCTTTGGTGTTCCTAGGATCCGGGATGACTGTCCTCCAATTTTCCATATCCTCCTCCGTCTCACTGCCCTGCTTAATTTCCTCTTCCCATTCTTCTAATAAATTATGGATGCCTTCATCCGTGCCTTCACGATATTCCACAGCAGCTTCACTCATAAGATGCTCTACCGACTTCCTCCCTCTATGGGGCTCTGACGTGCTTAGTCCTTATCCTTTCTAGGCTCCCGACCCCGTCTTCCATATCCATGACCTCTTGCATGCCGAGCCATGTCAAAGTTTCCCGAAACTTGTTCACAACAAAGATTTGTTAACCAAAAAAAATTTGACATACTATACCACTGGTTGCTTCCCTTAATTGAATTGTCGATGCCATCATCCTCCCCATTCCTTTCCATTTTCCATTCACTATCAGTGTCGGAGGTGAGATGGGTAGAGAGCTAGTCCTTAGAAAAGGGCTAGACTCCATAACCCTTCTATCATCCCACCCCTCCACCCCCAATGCCTCTCATACGCCATGAGGTTGGCAATCCCAGGCCAAGGCCATGCAAGTGAGCATAGCCTCAGACTGACAGGTTTCCTTCTGTGAACTACAACCCCTTTCCCCTCTGCTCAGAAATCTAGAGTAGTACCCTAGTCATTTTCATACCCAACATCACCCTCAAGGACCCTAGCAATTCTCTTAATGCGAGAATTTCTCTCATTGCCCCAGTAGTTGCAGTGGTTTTGGCAGCAGGGCCAAGCTCTTACATGACATATTAACTAACCCTCGTTGCCTTCAGCCTTAGACACAAATCCTCTACCTACCATACCCCATAGACCAGCCCCACTCAGCCCTCAGTGTGTTGTACCCGAGTTCCCATTGCCCAACAATGCAAGGTCAAAATAGCTAGAGGCAGAGTCGATACCCGACAAGCTCATTACAAAGACACATATCCAAACCATTACATCCAGTCGCCTCCTCCATTTCCCCTTGCATTTCCCCTAATTACCCTTCCCAATTATCCCCCTCTCCCCCTAACAAAAACCAAACTAGGTCCTCATTGCAAAGGAGGCGAAAAGCCAAGAAACATACACGTTGCCGCTTGTAGACCGTCTCCAAGTTTGATGTTGTTGGTATCGACGCCTTCTCGTTTTTCTGCTCCAGCTCCTTACTCCGCAAGCAAACTCACCATCCTTACCCACCTTTCTACCATTTGCTTTTATAAACCCTATCTCTCCACTGTCGTCTCTACCACCTTTCCCACCACCCTTGCATGCACTCATGCTAAGGGCCACCGCACCCATCGTTTTGAGCGTGTTGGGGGTAGTGGTATGTAATTCATATGTATGCCTCATTACTTCCCGCAGGAATTTCCAACCATTGGCACGCACCCTGATCGGGGTCATCACCTTTGATATAATTGTTCTTTTTTTGTCATCGAAATTTTTTTGTTCCTTTTGTTACTTGGAGGATTTGGAAAGTGCATGAAAAGTTACAATTTAACAGTAACAATATTTGAGGAATAGCTAGAAGATGGATTTTGAAACTAGTGATTGACCCAAAAGGTGAAAAGGAAGGCTGATAAGATTGTTAAATTGTGATCATTTTAAAGACACATGTATATTTGAATTTAGCATCCTCCCAATAGTATCAGCCTTTCAAGGGAGAATACAACACTATTTAATAAAAAAAATGAAAAGTGCAATCCCAACGCATTAATTGATTAACTTGGCAGTGTCAATATGAAAATAGCACAATCAAAATGAGAATACAGTGTAATTTCCTCCCAAAAAAAAAACTTAACTTAATTACTTAAATTGAATCAATGGACAACTATAAAAATGGATGAATAGAAAGCTAAGTTAGCCCAATGAAATTGTTAACTCTTTCATTTTAGAATATATATTTACTTATTTATTCATTATGAATTGAATTGAATGATTTTAATTGATATAATTTTAAAAAATAAAAAATTATCATCTTTAATCAATTACGAAGTTATCCGTAATAATAATAGAATAGCGAATTTATTTATAAAACAAATGAATTAATCTATATTCATTTTAATCTCACATTCATTAAGTTTCTAAGAAATATATTTCAACTTCAATATTGCTTAGACTTCTAAGAAATATATTTCAACTTCAATAGTATTAAAGTGAGTTTTAACCTGTTATTTTTATATGTAATAGTGCTATTAATTTGGCATTTTTTACTATGCAGAAATTCCCGCATGAATAATTCAACATGGTTGGGGAATTCTTCTACAATCCTTGTAAATTGTAAGTTCCTTTGAGAAAAAGAAAAACTCTTTATGACAATTTGCATTCAATTGACAAGATTTTTTAGCACCAACTTTTGTAATTCAGTAGGCAGCTAAGAAAACGAGGCAAACAGATTTACAAGCACAACAAACAACATACAATATTTTATGTCAAATGATCATCGACATGGAGGGCATGCATACTCAAATAAATTAAAAACCAAAAATAAAAATCAAGCATAAAACTGCAGGATGCATGCATGTACTCCAGCTTAAACTTGGTAGATATAAGTCAAAATTTCCTCTTCGCTACAAGGTCAATACAACATTTAAGATGATTAGTCAAATCAAAAAATGAAAGTTAAAATTCCTACTTGCAAGTATGTAACTCCCCCCTCCATATACAATCTTCAACCAGATTACTTTTCAGCTGAAAATCAATATGCTTAAAATAGATTATTACGAAATTTCCCAATGGTAAGTCATTAATGCTAACCACTAGCAATAACAAATATAATATCCCCTCCAAACCTTTGTCAATTTTTCTTAAACGTCTCATTGCTAAGAATGTTTACTTCCTCGATATGAAACCAAACTACTTACTAAAAACAAAAAGTAACTAACCACTTTATTCTTGCAAAAACCAATACTTATAAGATGTAATTAAATTATGAGAAGATACATAAATGCATTAGGAATGGTTAACCACTTTATTGTTTATTAGAGTATACCTTGGAAAACCAATAACCACCTAATATATTGAGGATGTAATTAAATTAGTGTAAATATATACTTAAATGCATGAGAAATGATTAACTTCATAAGTTATTTATTTTATATTTGTCATTCTTACCTTTGTTCTTTTATAAGAAATTTTTATTAGAATTATAATAAGTTTGTGTGTTTTTGTTTATGAATAAAATACAATGAAGTTAATGACATTCATGATTTGGATTCAATTAACACTAAATATCTTTATATATGATGTTTATTTATTGTTATGTGTTTTTGTTTAATCTAATAGTCAACACCTTCACTAGCATGATTATATGTAGTTAATTAATTGTGTTGAATTAGAGATAAAATTTGAAATTAAGAAATTATTATTATTATTCTTATTAAAGAGAAATATAATAAAATTGAAGAATTATATTTTATTTAAACAATGGAGAAATTATATCTTCATAAGGATTTTAATTTAATAATTAAAAAGATTATATTTTTAATATGGATTTTTATATTAATATCATTTTAAAAGAAATTGGTTATTATTTTAATGTGTTATTATACCTTCCCTGATGGGGGTTTACAAGTGGGTGTGTCTCTCTCTTCGGGATGATTGTTGGTGTACCACTTGGTTGATTTCCGTGAAGCGGTGGATACGTGTAGTTAATGTGAAGACTGTAGATATGTGCTATTAATTGTTCTAAAATTTTCTTCCTGAGGAGAGATGTTTGTTGGAGGTAGCATCAGGGTTTAAGGGCATGGGTTTTACTTCGTCCTCTAGTTCTTAGAGCTCCTTTGGGTTGATATGGTTGATGGTCAATAGTTATGTAGTTGCACTGGTAAGTGGAGGCGTTGCATTGGTTAGTGATCCTTGCTTGGCAAGACATTCTCTCTACACCTTGGTGAATTATCCTTTTCATTGGTTCTGGAGGTTGACAGTCGAGTTTCTGGGATACAGCTTTATAACCATTGTTATAATTGTTCTAAAACTGTTTGTTGTACAAGATTTTTATTATAAGAAACAGTTCTTATGGACATAGCCCCACAGTGGGGTGAACCACAGTAATTTTGGTGTCTTCATGTGTATATTTGGTTATTATCTGTTATAGCGCAACATGTTATTACAGTTGTATTTTGATTTTAGAGTTGTGATGGTTTATGGATTTATATGATGTGTTTACGTGTTTAATCTGATGCAGAGAAGTAATTTATGAATGATAAGAATACAAGAACATAATAATACCACATCTACACATCCTTTAAGGCTAAAGAAACATGGCTCTTCATCCTCCCATAATCACTTCGGGTGAGACTACGATCTGCTTGCAGGTCATTGCTAAAAGGTCCAGTGATTGAGGGTTTTGTTGGTGTGCAGTATAGATCAAATCTGGGTCTGCCCAAACCAAAACATCAAATGGTTTTGTTGTTGGGACCGAGATTTGTTAGAGGATATGTGGATGTGTCACCCATCGAAGAAATAAATTCAAGATTGGATAGAACTAAAAGAGCAAGAATTTGCGAAGAAATAAAACAAGAACCCTCATTTAACATCTGAATCTTGGTTACAGAAGTAGATTTTTACAGATCAATACAAAATTTTCTTCGCTTCATTCCCTACCGATTTGTACGAGTGGATATCGAGGTTGACCGAAAGAAAGAATTGTTTTAAAGGTGAAGAACCTATGACGTCGGCTCCTGAACTGATACAGCGACTCAAGAGACCATTAAATTTCTCGATCTTTATCTTTCCACTGCTTGTCATCTTCTTTCACCACACGCGGATCTCCCACTGAACTGGATCTACCACATGTCTAGCATGTGGAGCTAGTCGTGGAATGAATATAACACACACCCAACACCCTAAACTTCCAGGGTTATTTTGACCCCCTAAAAGATGTTTTCTTTTAGGTTTGTATCGGGCCCATAGTCGTAGGCATTGGCTTGCAACAAATATTGTAGTACTCAGAGATACCTTTCTAACAAGGTATCATACACACCAAACAAAGATCATATAACTAAGTAATGACCCTGGAAAATTGGTTTTCCAACTAACCCCAACAGAGACCACAAACTTTGTTGGGAAAAATACTAAGAGTGGCGGGTGAACCAATATTTAAAAACTCACTAAAACCTTTTATTTTCTTTCTCATATTTTTGTACGTGACTTTATTGTAAGAATCCTACATATATACGTGACTATTATGCAAACAACTAACATATATCCAGTAAACTACTTTGCAGTTAATTCATCATCTATTTAACTTGAATAAGTGTATTAGTACATAATTTGGCATTAATTAAACAATAACCATGTGCAATAATAACAAAATAAACCATCACAAATAAGAAACACACATGAACACAAGTATTTTAGCTGGAAACCCAATATGGGAAAAAACCACTGATGTTGTCATCTCTCTCTTCCTTTTATTATAAAGAAAAACTTCTTACAATATTGCATTGCCGCAGACTCATAACAACATGCATAAACCCACCTGCAGAAGGCTACAACCTTCTCTCATTCTCCGACACCCACTGGAAGGGAGCACCTACCCCCTGATATCGTTTACCAGCACCCACCGAAAGGGAGCTCCTACCCCCTAATCTATTTTATCAGCTACCACTAGAAGGAAGCTTCAACTCCCTCACTGAAGGATCCAACCCTCAGCACCACCATGGACCACATTTCATAAATTTTCACACTAGATCCACCTAATTCAAAACATCACAACTTGTAGGCCCCATTTCATCAAAATTTCAAACTAGACCCACTACCATCATTTAAGCCCAATACCAAATATCAAAACTAAAACTAATCACTGCAAAAAATCACTCAATCAATGAACCAAATGATAATCAACCCAATCATTGAACTAACTTATTCTCAAACAACCAAAATAACTTATATCATTGTAAACTCATTCATCAGAGTACCAGACCACATACTGTTCATCGTTGAGACCAAATCCTATCACTACAAACATTGATCAATCATATTTCATAATGTATACGCTATTGTTGTGATTCATATCGTGTATGTATGTGCTTTCCATGAAGAGTACCTGTGTAGATATATCCCTAAACTAAAAATTGAATCTACATATTTGTACCACAAAATCAATCACTCAATCACATTCTGAAACCATCACATATTACTGAGCCAAAAACATAACCAGATGTTGAATTAATTCACTGAATTTCAATCAACTAATGCAACTATATCAAACTAAACCACAACATATCAGAAACTTCAATGCACAACCACTTATCAATATACTAATCCATGCATTGTTACCCATCACTGAAACCAATTGTTGCTCCTGTAAAAAAGTCGGAATATATACGCAACTTTACTTTAGCAAATCCACATGTATACGTAACTTCCTTGAAGCATACATATGTATAGATCTCAAAACATTGAACCCTGAAAGTGTAACATTTTCATTCTGAAACAAACTCTGAGTCGCACACAAAACTACTGAATCGTTCTGAAATAATAAAAAAACATCATTGATCTTAAACTAGTAGCATCATCAGTCTTCAACATACCAATCATCAATCAATTCATCTACAAGCATCACTATCAAGCCTGTCATCAAGTAAGACTTCATTGACAGATAACAGAAACACAGTAAGATTGATTAGACTGATCAGATCTTGTTCAGAAAAACCCTAGCTTATATACGCTCTTTCCAAAAAACACTTCTGCGTGTATACACGCTCTTCAGGAATCAAACTCGCGTATATATTTGAATTGATACATGACTTACCAATATTAAACCAGTGTATGTATGCGTCTTTCAATTTGTCAAAGTCGTGTACAAATCTACAATTATTGACTTATAACTTCACTACAAATCAGACCTTCAGAACAAAACCCATCGCTCGGCATACATAATAAAACATATGCTAGACATAAATGTTACATATCAAAACAATTCATTATCAATGTAGTCATTTCATATCTATCGGATATGATCCATCTTCAAATTCCTAGTGCATACTTAGTTTGAGATCAAACAATACATTACTAGCCCATTACATGCACACTTGCTTCAGATCTAAGTATTCATGAAATATTCATCACTTTCACACCCAAACACTTTGATCTACATCTCCTTATATAAATTATCCCTTATCCAATACTAGAGGTCAAAACCACACTAATGTCGATGGTATTATTTTACGAGATCAAATATTCATTGTTGGGCTCAATACCATGGTAAATACCCTTGGTATTTAGAATACCTTGGTGCAAAAATTTTACGCGCCTTTTCTTCTTCATACCTGCGTGTGTACATGGATTTGCTTCATGCAACCTGGGTATACTTATTCAAACTTTATCTTTATCATTCCTTTGTCTCTAAATTTTTATGCCTTTGACCAAACTCTCTATCACATGTAGACACATCATGTTGACTTCTTCATCAAGTAGGTTTCCATCAAGGACAACACATTAGTCATAATGCCAACAATCTACCCCTTTGGACTTGATGGAAACCACTTTGGTGTTTGGTCATCACAACATGTAAATACCTGTAAAACACATCAAGATAAGGCTCACAAAGTGTTTCAAATATCAAGATTTTCAAACACCAAGTTACTCTCCCCCTCTGAAATCAAGGGAAAAGGTTTGACCAATGTTGAATGAAGGTTTCTCTCCCTTTCTTGATATGAGTGGTGTAGATATGATTTGTTGAATATGTATACTGAACACTGACTATGCTCCCCCTGAGCATATGTCAAATTTTCTGAAGATATACACATGAATCTATGACTCAACTGAACATGAATTTTCCTATCATCAAGGACTCAAACTTACATCAATCACCCAATCGCAATGGGGTTACATATTTGACTTCATTATTACATCAACCACCCATAACGGGATTACATGTAGGAATTTACAAGGTAAGTTCCTCATACAGAACACCAAAGGACGCCGCTCACAAACAGATCACAGATCAATACACTAGTATTGTTGACGTGGTTAAAGCCCTCAAAGAGGGAAATAGTCCACGGCCTGAGCCAACACAACCACTTTAGGAAATTTATTAATAAAAGAATGAAAATTTACATAAGATTATCCCATGAAAGGTTACACTACAAATGACCCTCCATGCTCTTTAAATAGAGATCATGGACCAATCGGGTGTTAAGCCATGGATCAAGTATTGGTAATACCGAGGAGAGAATGAACCGTTAGATCAATACATATCGTGACCGTCAGATTGTAAGTTACAAAAGTACATAGTAAAGAAACACACTTTACCTAACTCTACACTAGACCAAGTTATACTTAACTATTTCCTATGTGTCGGAATATCCTAACATCCCCCCTTAAGAACAACTTGGGATAGGATTGAAGGATGTACAAATATGACACAATAGGAGAAGGAAGGAGGCATTAAAGCTTGTCCCCCCTTAGTGACAACTTCCTGAACTCCAACCATAAATCGAAGTTTAGTAAACTTTACCTCTATGGGAGCCTTTGTAAAGATGTCTGCAACTTGATCATCTGTTGAATAATATTGCACTTCAAGAACATGGTCGTGAATGAGCTTTCTGATGAAGTGCATGTGCAGTTCAATGTGTTTGTTGCGCTGATGTTGGAATAAATCTTTGCATATCTGAATGACACTTTGATTATCACACCAAAGTGTAGTCAGATGTTGCTGCTAAAATCCAAACTCTAACAAGATTTGACGAAGCCACATGGCTTCCTTACTAGCTTCTATGGCACCACGATACTCTGCTTCTGCTGAAGAAAGAGAACTGGAACTTTGTTTCTTGCAAGCCCATGTAATAGGTCCTGAACCAAGAGTGAACACATAACCTGCAGTAGACTTCCAATCATTAGGGTCACCAGTCCAATCAGAATCAGTGAAACCAACCAATAGAGGAGATGCTTCTGCACTGTAATGAATCCCTAACTAAATTGTACTTCGAACATAACGAAGTATTCTTTTAGCTGCTTTCCAATGAATTTCATGTGGGTTTTGCATAAACCGAGTAATAAGGCCAACAACAAAGGAAAGGTCAAGATGAGTATGGGTCAGATACAAAACATTTCCTACAAGTTGACAGTATAAGGTAGCATCAACTTCAGGGGAAGTACAAGTGACTGAAAGTTTAGCTCCAGGCTGAAAGGGAGAAGGGGCTAGCTTACAACCTTCCTTTTGAAAATGGCATATAAGATCACATGCATACTTGGACTGGGAAAGGGAAATACCTTCCTTGGATTGCAATACTTGAAGACCAAGAAAATAATGCAAGTTTCCTAAGTCTGACGTTTCAAACTTCTTTTTAAGGCTGGACTTCACATGGTTTATAAGGTTGGGATCACTACCAGTAAGGATAAGATCATCAACATAAAGAACAAGAATGACAAGAGACTTTCCCACTTTCTTGGTGTAGATAGTATTGTCAGAATGATACCTAGAAAATCCAGTTTCTAAAAGAAAGATATCCTTTTTGGCATACCAAGCCCGATGGACTTGCTTGAGACCATAAAGGGATTTCTTAAGTCGACATACAAGGCTAGATTATGTTTGTATAAAGCCAGTAGGTTGTTCCATATATATTTCTTCATGCAAGTCCCCATGCAAGAAGACAGATTTAACATCCATCTCATGGACTTCCCATTTGAAAGAGGAAGCAAGGGAAAGAACAAGGTGAATAGAGTTCATTTTGGCAACAAAGGAGAAGATTTCAGTATAGTTAATGCCTTCAACTTGTGAAAAACCCTTAGCAACAAGACGAGCTTTATGTTTATCAACTTTTCCATCTGGTCCATACTTGGTTTTGTAAACCCACTTGCATCTAACAAGTTTTCGTCCCTTTGGAAGGGGAACAAGATCCCATGTATCATTTGCCAATAATGAACATTATTCTTCATTCATATCTATGTCCCAATCTGGATGGCCTGAAGATTCTACAAAGGTTTCAGGATCATAATTAGCTGAAGCTTGAGCCAGTAAAGAAGAGGCTCTATCAAACTGAGAACATGTACGTCGCTAATCTGCAGGATCACCAGAAAGAGCACCTGCTGCATCCTGAGTAGCACGGACCCATTTTGGAAGCTGAGGAGTTGAAGGAGGATCCTGAGAAGGTGGGGGAGGATTGTCATCCTCACTGTCATCATCTAAAGAAGAAATATTTTCGGAAGTAGAAGGGATAGAGAGAGGTGGCACATCCACCGAACTAGGCTCGTGGGCCAATATATTTTCAGAAAACTTTACATCTAATGATAACATTTTTGGACTTAAGTGGAATAAGTATGTATCGTTTGACATCTTCAAAATATCCAACAAAAATAAAATTTTCACTCTTAGGTTCTAAAGCTTTATGTTTCTCATCTAGAATGTGGGCCCATGCTTCACTCCCCAAAACATGAAAATGACTTACATCTGGTTTAATTGAGCTCCATGCTTCTTCTGGAGTGATATTCTTTAAAACATTAGTAGGAGTGCGATTTATTATGTAATTTGCACAATTAATTGCCTCTGCCCAAAAATTAAGACTAAGTCCTTTAGATTGAAGCATACAATTAGCCATTTCCTTTAAGGTACCATTCTTCCTTTTAGCTACACCATTTTGTTTTGGAGTATATGGAACAGTATGTTGCATTTTAATTCCATTCTCAATGCAAAAGTTGATGAATTTGTTGTTAGCATATTCTCCGCCATTATCAGATCTTAGCTTAAGAATTTGATGTCTATAATTGTTTTTCAGCAAAGGCCTTAAAGGCCAAGAACATGTTAAATACTTCACTCTTGAGTTTTAAGAAGTATACCCAAGTGCATCTGGAGAAATCATCAATGAAAGTTAAGAAATACTTGTATCCAAAGAATGAAACAACTGGAAGTGGACCACATAAATCATCATGCACAAGCTGTAAAGGGGTTGAGGCGTGAAAAGAGGCACGTTTTTCAAAACTATCCTGATGATGTTTTCCAAGTACACATCCAGAACAAACACCATCTCTGCAAGATACCATTGGAAGAACTACCAGCATATTTTCTTTACATAGATTCTGAAGGGAGCGATAGTTTAAGTGACCAAATCACTGATGCCAAAGTTTGCTCACTTCATCATTATGAGCAACAAATACCAAGGGAAGATTTGATGACCCAAAGTTGTTAAACTTATACAACCTTGTAGAATCATCAACAATGCCAGTAGTTAAAATCTGTCTAGGATCTCTTAGGTCCTTTTACAACATCGTGAGGTGAAAATTCAACGATTTTACCTTCACCTGAATGAGTTATCTGATATACAGGTAGAAGGTTGCAGGATAAGGTTGGAATGCATAATACATCATTAAATTGACCATTGTCTATATGGACAGTTCTAGTCCCTACAACACTAAGAGATCTATCATCACCAACATATATATTTTTGGTGTGATAATCATTTAAGGAATAAAACATGGCTTTGTTTTTGGCCATGTGATAAGAAGCTCCAGAATCAATGAGCCACTCATGGGAATTAGAAGAAGAATGTTATGAAACCAGCTCAAGAAAAGATAGATCAACGCCTTAGAATTCAGCCTCTTCGAGGGGGCAACCTCCTTTA
>APFE031304380.1:0-14151 GCA_000404065.3 Pinus taeda | reverse complement strand
CTCTGCTAGTACGTGGCAGTGTACCAGACTGTCAAATATCTAGAAATGTGACACGTCCAGTTTCTTGCTTATAAAGGCCTCCTTTAGTGTAACTCACCTCAACACTCTATGTGGGCTCCAGTTTTGCAAGAAAATTGATGTATTGCATGCCTCAGCCCAAAGAAACATGGGCAACCCTTGGTCATGCAACTTGCCTTTGGCCACTTCAACTATGGCCTTATTTTTGTGCTTTGCCACCACCTTTTGCTAAGGGTTATATGGTGTGGCCAACTCCCTCTTAAAGCCCTTCTTGGCTCTAAACTCCTTGAATGCATTTGAAGTGTACTCCCCACCACCATCTGACCCTAGCACCTTGATTTTCTTGCCAGTCTGGTTCTCAACCAAGGCCTTAAACTCCTAAAATTTCGAGAAGACTTTGTCCTTTTTCTTCATGAAGAATATCCAAGTCTTTCTCGAGTGATCTACTATGCAGGTGACATAGTACTTGTACACCATGAGGGATACTGAAGAGAAGGGACCATAAGCATTTGAATGAACAAGGTCCAAGATGCACTTGGCCCTATTGTCTCTCTACTAGGACAAAGGGTTTTGGCATACTTGTCAAGTGTGCAACCCTTTCACACCTCATGCTTGTCCACACTGCACTGCGGCAACCCTGTCATTATCTCCTTGAGAATTTTCAATGCACCATGGTGCAGATGCCCCATGCGCCTATGCCATAACTCCCCATGCTCCCTGCTTGAGTCGCAACTACCTATGTTGCTGAATGATGTGACTCTCTCAAACTGCAATTTGTATAGGCTCTTCAGTCTAACCCTAATTTGCTTGGCCACATTGGAGTTTGATGGTTTTATGAAAACCCTACCCTGTCTGAAGGTCTCCTCATACCCCTTATACTCCAACGTTGAAACTGAAATTAGGTTCTTCTTGGGCCCTAGAATGTAAAGCACATCTCTGAGAAACAGAGGGTTTCCCAACTCCCTCTCAAATCTGACTATACCAATTCCCTTTGCTCGGTACCTCCCGTCATCTCCCAACTCGTATGGCTCTTCAGTCTAACCCTAATTTGCTTGGCCACATTGGAGTTTGATGGTTTTATGAAAACCCTACCCTGTCTGAAGGTCTCCTCATACCCCTTATACTCCAACGTTGAAACTGAAATTAGGTTCTTCTTGGGCCCTAGAATGTAAAGCACATCTCTGAGAAACAGAGGGTTTCCCAACTCCCTCTCAAATCTGACTATACCAATTCCCTTTGCTCGGTACCTCCCGTCATCTCCCAACTCGATATGGAACTGCATGTCCTCTGTCAATTTGCTGAAGTAGTTCTTGTTTCCCGTCATATGACAGGACACACTGTTGTTTGTGTGCCATATGTTGGTAGCCATTAAGCTTGCCATGCAAGAAATAAGTGAGAACTCCCTCTCATAGTGAGAAGAGAACTCGTCTATCTTTGTAGAGGCTGCTACTTGGTCCTTCTTAGACCCTTTCTTCTGATTAGGGCATTTAGTAGCATAGTGCCCAAACTGGTGGCAGGAAAAACACTTGATCTTGTTGAGATCTTTCTTCTTCTTTTCTCCCTTGGAGCTCGACTCACAACCACCACTGTTCTTCTTGCCCTTCGACTTGCCCCTTTACAACCTAGGGCAAAGTTCTCTTCTTCTTTCTTGACATGAGACCCTGACTCAGCATGTTTGTGAATCTTGGACACAATCACCCCATAGTCCCTCCCAGTCCAGAAGCTTCTCCTTGGCACATATTCCGTCCGTAAAATTTTCCCATGCTTTGGTGAAACCCATCAGAGCAAAACTCACCAGGTCTCTATTTGTAATTGTCGCACCCACGCTAGCTAGTTTGTCCCTTAATTGGTAAACTTGGTGAGGCAAGACACCATGGATTTTGACTTGGACATTTTGATGGTCCTCACTTTTTCCTTCAACACTAGCTTTCTAGACTCGCTCAAACCTTGATAGAGGCCAATAATGGTCGTCCACATAGCTTTGGCTGTCGTCTTTCTGGTCAACTGAGGAATAATGGGGTCTTTGACTCCTACCAAGATGATTCTTCTCGCCTTGGCATCTTTCTTGTTATGCTGAGCCAATTGTTGAGGGTCATTGGGTGTAGCTCAGACATTATCCACAAACTTCCACACCCCTTGTTCCTCCAACACCACGCCCATCCTCTCATGCCATGAGTAGAAGTTGGATGATCCATCCAACCTATCCTCAAATCTGAGATCCTAGTACGCCATTCTGACAAGTTGAACTGCTCAAAAACCCTAACGGCCAAGTCGAACTGGTGAATTTTCTCCCTCTGAATGCTGAACCTGCTCCTGAAGATAAAACATTGTGCTTGGTCTTCAATCAGAGGCTACACTCTGACATCATGTAAGATTTCCTTAAACCTAGTAGGGCCTTTGAAGCTTGAACTGGATGAGGTTTTAAAATCTATCATAGGTTGATATTAAAGGGAATTAGTAGAATTGAAAGATGCGTCTGCTTTATACCATCATCTAGGCATGCGTTCCCAAGCAACTTCCCTTTCCCTCTTCTTCCATTTAGCATCAATGGTGGGCTAAGCACTATGGGTGTTGTGGGGTACAAAAAAACAATTCAAGCCTATGTGGGCTCTTCAAATTGGATGTGCCAGGGCTTGTGATTATCTCTTCTTTGGGAGGGTTCATTTGATTTGGGATTGTATAGGGATCATCAACAAGAAAAGCAAAGGATTCTTCAAAACTGGGAATTTCATTTCCATTAAGCTTTTGCTTGAACTTCTCCCTATCATTTTTTGCACATTTGTTTATTGGCGTTCTTTGCATGGAAGGCATCAATATGACCTTGCATATGGGATTTTAGCTTATGGAGACATTTCGACAATAGTTGCATACCATTTTCGCCCCTACCAATTGGCAATGGTCCCATGCCGGATCCCTCGTCTTTTGGAATCATGGCAACTTTTTTACCAACAAAAAAAATCTGCAAACAAAGCCCTAGGATTTTTTAATTTCTAAGGAAAAAACAGCAATTTTATTGACAATTGTAAAGTAGAAGAGGCTTGAATGAAACTTGTACATACCTTCACAGGCCCTCTAAATGAAGAGAAGAAGAGCAGGTCTGAAATAACATCTCTAAAACAGCAAAAACAAGAGAAGAGCAGCTCCAAAATAGCAGAAAGGCAGTTCCAAAACAGCAGGAAAAACAGATTTATTACATCCCAAGAAATTATCCAAAATAACCCTTGAATCAGCCCTAGAGATTCTCCAAATCATTTCTTCAATCAGTTTTCGAAATCAGCTTGAAAAACTCTCCAATTCAATGCTAGAAATCAGCCCAAGAAAGAGTCCAAACCAACAAAACCAATGTGATGCTAAATGAAGATGAACAGTTAACTCAAAATCTCCAGATTGATGAAGTGAAAGGTGTGAGACAAATAGAGGGTGGGGAACTCATCAAATAGTAATGGGAGGGGCCTAGGGTTCACTTTAGGGTTTTTTTCTTTTCTTTATTTTATTTTTTAAGAATTCCAAGGGTCAATTTAGTCATCCCACGTGCCAGTGTGTGAATCTATATGAGATTGGCTGGTTCCACCCATTTCTAGTTTTGACTTGTGATTTGGACTGATAAGCCTTCTAAACTGGTTGAACTGGTTAGTTTTGACAAAACCAATCTAGTTTTGATAACACTACAAGGAAGAGGTAGTTTCCATTTGCTTCCTTCAAAGAATAGTCATGGTGGCATAGGATTCTACCTACCATTCCTTCAAGCCAGTCAGTTGGTTCTTTATTTCTAGAGGAGTTGGTCCCTTGTCCATTTGTTCTCCAAATTTTGCTGGTCAAACCCATACTTTAACTTGTCCACTAGATGTCTGGATAGGTGACATTTCCTTGATTGATGCTACATTTTTTTCACATGTGCAGAACCCCTTTTGAAGTCCTTTGAGTTCAGATAATATGCAACAACCATTACAACAATGGCAATGCTCCATGATGCTTACCAATCTGGGACAAATATACCAATCAACACTAGGAATCCTAGAAGAATTACTAGCACTCAGAGCGCTTGACATGAAGGAGTGCAAATAATAGCATCCTGAATGATCCTCTAGCTTAATATCCCTTTCGGCAACTATATTGCCTTCAATGCCAAGGAGGGTTTGCATTAAGTCATGGAAGGACTGGATAATGCCATGTGTAGGAACCATGGTTGCCAAAGCATTGTTATCTAGACTGGAATGAGAAATTGCAAAAAAATGAAGAAGAGTGTGTTGAAACTGTTTAATATGCTACCTTCTCACAATGACGATATGACGGGTGTAATGGGAGGGAGCTCCTATTTTAAAATCATCACTTAATTGGAGGGGGCACGTGGAGATCTAATCTCTCCTCCCCTCCTTTACTTATTTGCAACCTTCTTTCACTTGGGCCCCATTGGTTGATTGTCGGTTTGCCTCAACATTTAGCTTTCATAGAACCTAGAAGTAGTGAACTTGTTTGATATTGAGTTCCACTAATATGGCTTGATTGCATATTCTGGTAAGCTTTTGGTTGGCGAGAGAGGAAGATAAAGATAATATATGATGATTCCATTAATGTCCAACAAATGACCACAAAAGTAGCTCCGTGGGACTGAAGAAGAGTACAATTAGTATGAATACAATGTGGGAGTGCAAGCGCAGCTCCTAGAAAATGCTGAAAATAACATAAAGAAAGAAAGACACAAGCGGTAGTGCTGCTGTGACATGCATATAAACAATCATGGCATGAAACAAGATAATCAATAACTTGCCAAAAAATGATAGTTAGTAGATAGGAAGATATGGCGATGGAGCTAAAGATCTCAAGGGCTCCTGAATCTGATGACTGATGGCAAGGGAGCCGAACTGGGCACTGGCTCGCTGTTGAAGTCCCTTGGAACCAGTGGTGGGCCTGATTGTATTATCTTGGGGGGGATGTAGGAAGGCATTAGTCATTAACATTGAGTCTCCAATCACTGGTGCCTTTTAAGCCCTTTTACTTTGAAGAAAATTGAGTCCTTGAAGGACTACAAGTGCTTCTACTTTGTTGTTAGTGGTTGTGCCTAATGCACATGCAAACTACAAGAATTTTTGTCCATTGGGGTCATATAATAATACAACATGCTTGCCCCCTGTCAAACCTACATTTGTTGCCCCTAGTACTCACATCTTCAACTTCATCATTTGTACCTCTATTGCATTTTTCATCATATTAAAAATATATAAAAATTGAAAATCAATATTTATATATAGCATATGCCAACCATTTTAGCGAATGATGGAGAAAAAATAATAATTTTATCATAATACATAAGCAACTCAAGTATTGTATTATTAGAACATATGTTTATACATGCATGAGAATGTCATCATGAAATAACCAACCCCTAATAGCTCTCAACAATAATTTTCATAAACCCTAATTAGTTTTTGGAGAGATGAGCACACTGACAACATTAAACAACTAATTTATTTTATATTTTATTTTTTACAAAAACTGGTGAATTTTCTTTAATTAATGATTTACAATTCCAAAACCACTCAAAATACTCATTCGTACAGAGATTTACCAGATACAAAAGGATTGGGACCGTCAGAATTAGGGAATTGGCTGGTTGACAAGTTGCCCATTAATTAAAAACATTCCTTGTTTCCCAATTGGGTAGCTAAATTTGTTTGGGAGTCAGCCAATTTGTTGTTATGCCATAACACATGGAACCATTCAATCTTGCAGTTCATTTTTTCAACCAAAGTTCTGATTCTACTAAGAATGGCTTCCAATCCGAGATCTTTGGCCTTTGTTCCAAATTGCATGTGTCTCAGGATGATAAGTGAGTCCCGTCTAAAACAAGTAGACGGCCTAGATGGAATGTAGTAACCAAGATAATGGCAAATGCTCTGCAGAGCTAAATTGTTGGAAAGAATCCCTAGTTGCCATGCACACTGTCCTTCAATTATTCCTCTAGGCGCTCTCTCCCCCCTCCCCTCAAACAACTAATTTATTAAATAGATCAAGTACAACAATATTCCAGCCAAATGAATAACTAACTCAATATTTCTCTCCCATAATGATCATTTGTGGAGAATCCAAGTTCATCGCTGAGTTGTAGAGTTTATCCTTCGGTAGTGCCTTAGTAAATGTATTTGCAACTTGCTCTTTTGTATTGCAATACGCTATCTCAAGCAAACCTTGTTGAACCAGATCTTGAAGAAAATGACACTGAATGTCTATATGCTTAGTCTTGTTGTGAAAAACATGGTTCTTGGCCATCTAAATGGTGCTTTGATTATCACAATTTAATTGCATGAACCATTCTTTCTGCTCATGTAGAGCTTGTAAAACTCATTTTAGTGACACTGCTTCACATGCTGCTGTGGCTGTCTTTTGGAATTTGCTTTTTATGTGGAGAGTGAAACTATGTTACTTTTTAGTGCACCAAACAACCACTACTAAACCCATGCTGAATTTGTAACTTGAAAGTGGACTTCTTGTCATCAATACAACCTGCCCAATTTGAATGTGTTTTGAATCTTGATCATTATGAAATTTTGGATTTGTATTTCAAACCGCAACCAATTGTGACATGAAGGTAACTCAAATTTCTCTTGGTGGCTTTCTAGTGTACCTCCTTGGGACTTGACATAAACCTAGAAACAATGCTCATTGCAAAAGTTATATCTGCTTGAGTTGAAGTTAGATCAAATGGATGATCAGTCAATCTAGATTCATATCTGGCGGTATCAGGTGTTGAGAAATCTAGGGCATCGATATCAAGTGATTTCTCTTCTATTAGTAACTGTTTGTGAGTGTTTTTTATTTCTTTAGATTATGATATTCTTTTAGTCAGGTTATTAGTGTTCTTCTTCATCAAACAGCTACCAATGCATAAACCATAAAGAGACGAGACACAAAATATAGGCTATCAGCCAGGGCCAAAACCTCTCGCTCTTTGAGAGGAAAACCCGAACAAATTCTTCTTCTTATAGAGATTCCAATTGACGAATACCAAGACCAAGACCCTTGACCTATTTGCCTCTCCAAGACCAAGACACAAGTTCCCTTGATGAGATCCTTAGACAACGATAGTTAACCTTCTGCTCCTTTCCTTTTCTTGGCTCCTCTTCCACTTCGACTTGCTTCTGCTTCAAACCTTTGGCCTCCCTTCTAAACTTGACCTTCTTCTTATCTCGGCCTTCCTTCTAGACTTTACCTTCTTCCAATTCTTGTCTCAGCCTCCCTTCTAGATTCGAACTTCTTCCAACTCTTGTCTCGGCCTCCCTTCTAGATTCAACATTTTTCCAACTCGGCTAGGAAGAGTGCTACTTCTTTTCGGCTTCTTCTGCTGCAACTAAGCTCTTGCTGCCTCACATGTGTAGATAATATAAACCCAAAAACAAAACAGAAAAGAGCTAGGACTATCCTCCTCTTTCCTACGCTTGATAATAAGTTACTTTGCTGTACTTTGGACTTTTCTGCTTCAGACTTGATCACCGAAAATTCTGTCCTGAAATGAAGACGCACTGCACTATATATAGTTGTTTCTCATCAAAATAAGCCGACTTGTAGGAGGGTGAGCCAACGTGTCATTTGTAGGAGATACAATTATCCTTCTTGAAGCCGCCTTGAGGAGGAGACTTTGTCTTGGTCTTGGAGGGCTTTCTATCTAATTTAAGGACTTGTATAAATATATAAGATGCCCAAGAAGGGTCCTTCATACATGACATTGACTCATTTTGACTTTATGACCAATCCTAAGGACTCACAATGGGAGTCATACTAAAAATAAAATTCCTTTCTCATGAAACTCATGAGACAAGCATTACAATAATAATTTTATTTTTCTTCTTTTCATCAATTACATAAAATCACAATTACACATGTCATTATGAAGACCGAACCTAGTTACTTTTCAACATCAGGATCATCCATTTGCTAGCAATCTGACTGTGGCTATATTATTGTTGGAATCAGATTGACTAGATGGCCTCTTTGTTTGCTTGCAGGGTCTATCTATCCGAATGATGGGAATTTTCATGACAGAGGTTGAGGAAGTTACCCGACCTGTTACAAAGTCTGACCAAAGGATAGCAGGATTTGTTGAGGAGGAAAGGAGGACAAAACAACGTATTGCAAATGGATTTGATATTCCTAGAAGATTGCCTCAAGGGCCTTACATTTTTTGTGACTTCCGTACCCTTCAGCTTCCTGGAATTGAGGTGTGTACTGCATAAAATCAATTCATTCTCTCTATTATTTTTCTGGTTTTGGATATAACTTAGCATTCAACTAGAAAAGATCTGGATTTGTTTAGAAGAAGTTTCTTGAGGATGGGTTGACTTATGCTTTTTGTGAAGTAATTTTAAATTGATAAAATATTTGTAGCATAAAATCTTTATCAGTTTCTGAACAAAACTGAAAAAATGTAACCTCATTTACTATGTAAAAAGATCCAACAATGCCCATGACAAATGAAAATATGTGTTTCCACCTCTTCACATATTTTATCTTCTTGCTTGAGTGTAACTGCACCTCAAATAGAAACTGCATCTCGAATAATAGTAGTAGTTAGGAAAAATAACAAACAATTGAGTATTCATTGTACATGGAATATGATACATAGCTTTGTCCTGTCCGATCATGAAAGAGTAATGTACACCTTAAGGATCTATGATTGGAAACAGAGTATTTTCCTATGCTAACATTTGGTGAAATCTAGAGAGAACAATGCACACCAAAAGGAGCTATTGATCTAAATCAAGTATTTGCTCATGCAACATCATCTCATTCAAGTAACAGTTACATCCATTTGCAGTGTCCTGGCATGTGAGAGGTCCCTACTTTATGACTGCCACGACACTCCACAACCATTCACCTTTCACTGGAAATGGCTTGGTTACTCTCCCTAAAATATACTGAAATGCTAGATTGTCACAAAAAATTCAGCTAATGTCTCATCATACTTTTTTTCGGAAGTATGTACTATATTTACACAAATATTTGCAAAAATTGTACTAAAAAGGATGGTGGGGTCTATACAATTGTGATGATACCCTCTTCTTCATAGCAACAAGAGCTGAAAGAAACCCAAAATATGCAACTGGGCCCATAGAGTAGGCATCTCTCTTGGAAAGAGCTCCTTTGGCCAGAAGCTGATGGTGAACCTGGTCCCCCATCATAGAAGAAATGGAAGGCAGGGAGCTAACCTCGTGAGTGGAAACAGCACCAATTATGCAATAAAGCAGATTGCGAGCAAACACTGTCCTGAATTAACACTGAACACGAATACCCAGAAACCTTTAACACTGCTTGGCAAACTAGCATTCCCAAAAGACGTGTTTCAAAGTCTAGGGCTGCTGAGAAATAGGACAAAGGCCATCAGAAAGCTTGCTCTTGGCCACCTTGGCCTTGGATGGAATCCCCTAATAAATCACTAACCATGCAAAAACTATTATCTTATAAGAAAATCGATACAACCAAACACTGCAACAGATGAATCCAGCTATCATTTGAATCCTTGGATATCTAGCATTCAGGACTGGGGATAATGCATGCCTTTGGTGAAGAATGGAATATATATGATGAGAGTCATAATATTCAAGCGGTTGACCAATGCAACAACTTCAATCTCTCCAAAAAGTCCCCGGCATACCAATGTTAGAGAATACCACTCCTTCCAAGAGCGAGAGATCGAATCCCATGAATCATCCAAGAGAAAGCTGCTCTTTCTACTCAATCTACGAGACAAGGGGGGTTAGCTCCACCATACATGAATCTTGAACCTCCAACTCTGAATGAGGCAGCAAGCTAAATCACATCTGGCTTTGCTGCCCTCCCACTGCCAACTAACCAAACCAGAAAGTGCCTTCCAAGTGGCTCAGATGCTTTGAAAGATGAGGCAGACACACACTTGAAAGAGATGAGGGGATGAGATGATATCACAAAGTTCAAACACTCCGGAACTCTACTGGAATGTTGTGCTAAAAGAACCTGATGCTGAAGCAATATATACCAAGGAGCTGAACCCTCAAGACACTTCACCACCCACTTAGCCCCAGAATACTCCCATAAGTGGCAACGCCAATCAAACCAAGCCCTTCTCTTTGGGTATGGTGTAAACATTCCATGGAACCAAAGACAGGCCCTGATCTCCATCATACTTGGACCAAAGATAAGTTCTCAAATTCTTGTTCAAGTTGTCGGAATATAGTTCTATTGGGAAACCAACATGACATGATATACATGAGAAGCCTGAAGATTGTGGCCAACAACAGTCAGCTTGCTAGCAACTGGATGATCCTGATATTGCCAGATATGAATCTTGCCCTGCAACCTCTGCAAATACCAATGCCTCAGGGAGACTAGTGATAAAACAAGTAACTCAAAGCATATGCTGTCAAGACATATAAATAAGGGGCCAAAGGAGGTCCTTAATGGCTTGACCCATGCAAATGGATCCAAGGCGATAAGTTCCTGTTGGCCGAAACAAATGTTGAGGCATTAGTGAACTGAGTGTTCACCAGAGCAATATTCCAGGGGCCAAACCCCAAGAAAATCAACATATCTGAAATAAAAGACCAATCCACCTGATCATGTGCTTTATCAAAATCAATTTTCTTTTATGAAACCAGCTATGCATCCCACAATAGTTCAAACCATGAAAACTGATATTTTTATCAGTGGCAGTCATTAATTACATTGATGACTAATTTTATTTTCTAGTAGGTTGTTGCATAACCTAATTGCCTTTACTAAATAATGTCTAAACTAATACCTATCATAATTAAGGCCACTTATTAATGTGCCTTTATTACATTTTAGGCATTGGAGTGTTATATGCCAACACCTGCTCTTAACACTATAGTTTTGAAGCTTGATTGATAACAGCAAAAACATAAAAGGAAAACTTTTCTTTATGATGATTAATGCCTCTACAGATCTGGGTTCTTGTAGTTACTCTATCATGTTGTCTCATCACCCTCGTAATAGTAGAATTACTAAATTTCTATATCTTTTAAATTCCCGAGTTTCTGAATTCCTAGAATTCCAAGTTCTTGAATTATCTTGAACTATCAACTTCCCAAATTTCTCAAATTCCCAAACTCCAAAATCATTGAATTACTTGGACAACAATCCATACTGAGTTAAACATTCTTTGGTTCCTTCTTATATTGAAGATTTGACTGCTTAAAAGAAGTAATCCCCCTGTTCCATTGTCACATTTCTCAACTCATAATCAGGCTTAGATGATTCCTCAATTTTTAAATTCTCTATTGTCAAGGTTATATTCAGTTTTCCTTTGTCTTTAATGAGTAATCTTCCCTTCTAGAAGATCATTGGATTGATTTTTATAATTTTATGTTGTATGACCTATTTTTCTGCTATAATCTCACTCAAGGTTTTCTTAATCATTCTATACCTTGTTTTTTTGTGCATTTGATTTTTAGTTAGTAATGCATAACCTGAATGGAGAGAACCATCTGAATCTTCTTCATTTAACCTTTTATCTTCAGGTAAAAGAGATGATATCACATCATTTAAAGATTGTGTAGGCAATTGACTTAATGTAAACATGACATTGTTGCAAGATGGAGGCAAACTATCTAATAAATAGCTTTTACATCCTCTTCTTTTACTTTTGCATTGACTTCTGCTAACTGCTTTATAAGTGACTTCAACTCATTCATATGATTAGACATAGTAGTTTTAACAACCATTTTGAATCTAAAGAGATGTAAAGATTGTGTAGGCAATTGACTTAATGCAAACATGACATTGTTGCAAGGAGGCAAACTGTTTAACAAATAGTTTTTACATCCTCTTCTTTTACTTTTGCATTGACTTCAGCTAACTGTTTTATAAGTGACTTCTACTCATTCATATGATTAGTCATAGTAGTTTTAACAACCATTTTGAATCTAAAGAGTCGTAATTTTAAAGAAAATTTTGGATTTACTGCTTTTGAATCAAACAACTTTTGTAATTCCTCCCAGATTTCTTTAGAATATTTGTCTATTTAAGCATGATGTAAAGAACAAGGCCAATATTGACTTGGAATTTCTATCTCTTTTTTGCCTCTCAATCACCTTATTATGTTGTGTAGGTTTTGGTTTAGTGCCTTTGATTATTCCCCATAGCTTTTTACTCAGTAACTGCATTTGAATCTTCACTTTCCAGTACGCAAATTATATCTATTGACTTTCTCTGGAGGGATTTTCTATTCTCAGAAAAAATGAACCAAGTAATATGTAAATGAAAATTTTCATTTATTTCTGAGATAGAAATTGGTGTAATGTAATACCAATGCTATTTAGGATTTTAGTTTCAGCTGGAAAAATTCATAGTAGTACCTGTGATTGCTCTATCTCTCTGTCAATGGGTTATCTGTCTATTAAACAGTGACTAAGGGTATACCTCAATTATCTACTCTAATTCCTCTGTTGGGTAAACTTGAATTTGTTTGTGTGAGCATATAGAAGTGGTGACCTATGAATTTAACACAAGAAGTTGATATGGACACACTTAGACTAGATTGTGGCTCTTTTTAAATTGATGATTTCTTTCATTTATCTCCAGTCAACTGTTCTTTCTTAATATGGCATGTGACTGTTCCATAGGTAATGACTATGATGGGGGTGGTAGGTGGCTCTTCCTTTTTTGCAATAGATACCACAGTGGGCAATACGCTTTAAATTTATGATGAATACTCACAGCGAGCTTAACTCAATAGCTTTATCTTTCTTTGGTTAATACAATGGCTTCTCACAAACATGGGACTCTACCCTTTCTAGGTTTATAGGATTTGGTATCACTTTAATTCCATGTTATAAAATGTTAAATTTCTAATACCAGCCAGATTTATTTGGAGTCGTCTAATGAGGCGGAGGAATTGCCCGGACAGCCAAAAGTGGTCGGAATCTGGGCAAAAAATTTTCAAAAAATCTTGTAGAGGGAAATCGTGTTTTTGATGGTGGAAATGGATTCAGCACCATCAAAAACTCTAGGACACCTAAAATTTTGAAGTTTAACAACGATAACTTGGATTTACAAAAATCCTTGCCGGATTTTCTCTAAATATGACCGGAATTTCTATAACTTTCCGGGCAACTCCTCTGCCTTGTTAGACTACATGGATTTATTTTCTCACTGCAATTTAATTTATCTCCAATTTATTATTTATTTACCCAAATAATAATTGAATCACCGAAAAATAAAATCACTATCTTTAACTTAATTAAAAATATATAGTGGAAATAAGCTAGAGAGATCAATCACACATTGCAAGCAAATTAATTAACCCACAAACAATTCTTAGCCATTTCATTATCTAGACAATATGGGTTTTTCAACCCACAGAGGTACAAGGAGAAATATAATCTGGAACCTGCAACTAGGCTCCCTCATAATCAATTCGGCCTAGGTAAATCGACATCAAGGAAATTTGCCTCCAGATGAAATCGGTTTGAAGAAATCGGCCTCCATTAATCAAATCTGCGCTTTGCCACTAGTTTGCACTGAGAAAACCCCAACACTCCAACAACTTGGCCTCCTCCAAACAAACTTGATCTCCTTCCAACAACTTAGCCTTGCAATCTCCTCCAACTCGGCCCTCCTAGATTCGCTCAAACCCACTAGCACTTCTCCTCCTCTGCACATTGGTCACTGAACCACTCACACTATAGAGAAAATCGCTTTCCCTCGTTATAGCTCGCTCACACACTTGTGTTCTTCATTGTGGCTTCATCTCCATCGCTAGCCTCCATTTATAATCTTCATTGAGTCCAAATCTCTAACCTCAATCTCCCCTCTAGAGACATCTTGAATCTTCCTTCTAGAAACATCTTGAATATCAATGGTTGAGATTATTTCTAAGTTATTTGAACAATTAAATTATTTATCCTTAGAAAATAACTCAATAGTCCACAATAATATCAATAGTTTCTTTTGATATTATTCGCTCATTTACTAATTATACCTAATTTCTCTTATTTCTAGAAATATAATATTAGATTATCAATCTTAATATAATAAAAATAATAATAAGATTAAATTTATTAATATTATTCTGGCCTGGGTCCTAGAGTCAAAAATAGTCGTTAGGTAGCCGTTGGAGTCTCTGCTCAGTCTATTTAACTTGCT
>APFE031304376.1:83831-101851 GCA_000404065.3 Pinus taeda | reverse complement strand
TAGAACAAGAATAAAAAATAAACTAAGGAAAAGAGAAACTAATAATAGATGAAAATGAACTTATAAATGCGTACCTGGTAGGAAATTCTCTGTAGATTTTATCTCCTGAATCTTCAAATTCTTCTTTCGATTTATCAAAATTCTGACTTTGTTCAAAATCATCTCATTATTTATTCTAAATTAGAGTGGGAAATCAAGCTGAAGGAAATCAATTATTCATGTTCAGAAAATTTGAAATTCATAGAATCCATCAGAAACAAAAATGAGAATATGCTCCCTTTTGAAGTGCAACAACAATTTATTACCTCTGCTCATTCTGAATTAACTTGAGAAAAATTTGTATTGTTATAGTGACTATTCAATAATGCATTTAGTAAATAAATATGATGCGTATTGTAGCATCAGATAATAAACTAAAGATTAGAATAGGACAAGGCCACTCATTATGAAAGAATATAATTACATATTCAAATGTGTGCATATAATAACATGGACACCCTTAAGGTCATTTTAACCAATTTCGAGGAAAATAACATAAGCTTCATGTGATTATAGTGAAAAGTTAGATTGATTAATAATAATCAAATTGGTATTAAGTTTTTGAGCTCAGACAATTATTTTTTCATGGGATATTGATGTCAAGAAGCTTTGTATCATTGAAACCTTCGATATATAAATTTCAAAAGAAATTTTTTAGAAAGAAATCTCGAAATGAAGAAAAATGGTTTTGAGGTGATCGGTGCCAAGTGCAAACTCAATTGAATTTAGTCAAGACATTATTCAAAATAGGCAGAGTACAGGTATTGCTGCAATAGATTTTGGTTTCAAAATGGGAAGCAAGAATTAAAAAGTTTCCGATGAGAAGAAAATGTTTCACTGAACATCTATGAGAAGGGCTGATTGCTTTGCTTTATTTTTTTATCTGTAGAACTATTCAGAATAAATTAACTACATAAAACAAACTAACTAAATTAATTCTAGTGCTATTCTAACCATATACATAAAAATGACTAGGTATAGTCATATTTCCAGTATAACCATTCTCTCATTTTAATTTCTGCATATAGGTACAGTTCAAACATTAGTAATAGAAATACAAATCTAATTAAACTAATAAAATTAAATCTGTAATTAGAATGTACAGTTATTGTTAGCAGCTTATTTACAATCACCTTCTTTTGAAATGTCTTTTCCAACTGAATTCCAATTGGATCATAAAAATCTAGATGGTTTCCATTAAGGATTGGAAAATGTTCAAAAGAGGAGATGACATGTCAGATTGTGGATATGAGCTTTTAAATTCAAAGGACTGGAAAAAATTGTTAGTGTTATGTACAAATGTTAAGCTATTAACAATCTTCTTTGAAGGAAAAATTTTCAAACAGTTTTCAAGTAGGCTAATGAAAAATGGATGGAAATCTGTCAAATAAAATGAAAAATTATTAATTGGATTAGATTGCTAGCCAGATTGTAAAAAATTATTAATTGGATTAGATTGCCGGCCAGATTGTAAAAATACATTCTCTTGTTGACACTGCCTTTGAGAAGATAGAGGCTTTTGATAAAACATTACCATTGATTGAAATTGAAATATTAATCGTTTTTGATGTTTATGATTATAATATGAAACTTCAATTTCCCAATAGGGCAATGCATCAATTGAGTGTTCACTATTAAAGTGCTTAATATGCCAACATAAAGTGTCAAAAAATATATCAGAAATAAAATCAGAAAATAAATCTAAATTTAAACAAAATAAGTGAAAAAGAAAAAATAAAATGAAATCACTATTGGTACAACTAATGTTACAACACAATTGAGATTGTTTTGAAATAATTTATTTATTTATTTTTTTTCACAAGGATTGGCCAGAATTATGGAATTTGAGTAATTGCCAATTCCAACTTGTGAATTAGAAAGAGAATTATGATTATGAGTAGGAATGAGGGCTTGATCATGATATGAATAAAAAATTGGAATGTTTTCTCGAATGGTGAAATCATGAAGATAATTTGCTGCTCTAGAATGAGGATTGGTTGGAATAATTTCTAAATTGAAACGTTCTTCAATTTTAGATGTTATTTGAATTTTATCATGAGGATTCTCTTGAGAAAAATAGAAATCAACATCCTCAATGCTAGAGTAATTATCATAAATGACTTCACAATATTCTCTGGAATTCCATTTGATTTCGTTCGATATATCAAAACAAGGAAGAATAAAAATTTCATGTTCATTAATGGCAAAAGAATGACCAATAATTGTTTCTCTATCTTGATAAAAACTTATTGGTAATTCATTTAGATCATCCTCTTTATTTTTTGAAATATCTTTAATAGCAAGAGGGGAAAAATTACCATCATTAAAAATATCAGGATAAAGGGAAAAATGTGAATGTGAAACAATGCATTTAAAATTGTCTCTGTTTGAGAACTCTTGTACATTATGCTCATTGTAAATTTCAGATCGTAGATCATTCCTTTCTCTACTCGTGTTTTCTTGAAGAATTGTGCTTTGGTTCTCTGGCATTTGATCATCATAAAAAAATTCAGAAATTTGTATAGCAATTTGCGTGTTAGTATTTACTTTGATTGCTGCTTGTTCTTGATGATCAAATGCAAGCTGTTAGTATTTACTTTCATTGCTGTTAGTATTTACCTTGATTGCTACTTGTACTTGATGATCAAAATGGGAAGCAAGAATTAAAAAGTTTACGATGAGAAGAAAATGTTTCACTGAACATCTATGAGAAGGGCTGATTGTTTGCTTTATATTTTTATCTGTAGAACTATTAAGAATAAATTAACTACATAAAACAAACTAACTAAATTAATTCTAGTGCTATTCTAACCATATACATAAAAATGACTAGGTATAGTCATATTTCCAGTATAACCATTCTCTCATTTTAATTTCTGCATAGGTACAGTTCAAACATTTTTTTTTTTTTAACAAAGTCGGTTGCTGTATTAATAGCTGAAAAAAAGAGGGGAGTTAGAACTCCTGAGGTACATTAAGTGCTGAGGGCAACTTGGATCAATGGAGTTACAAAACAGATATCTCTCCTTGATCCTACTCCTACTTGTTCTTCCTTTAAAAATTTCTAAACTACTGTAAATTCTTACATATTGGAGCAGCAAAATTTGACATTTGCATAGCATTTTTAATCTATTTCTATATGACTAATGTGCCTTGCAGTAGATTCCTCCGACTTTTCATCCCCTTCTACTTGCTTGGCACTTAAGGAACTTGGGGCTGCATTGTTGCGTTTGTCCATCATGTATTTCAGGATCGATATAGACTCTTCCGCATGACTACACCTGTTTGACAAATGATTAAACTGTTCATGTAGTGAAGAGACCCTGTGCAAGAAGAGGTCAATTTCTGCTCGATATTTGTCATTAATAATGCGATTCTAGTCTTCGATTCTTGTTTCCAAAATCCTCTGCTGGTTCTCTAAAACACGTTGTTGGGCTCTGATTTCTTCCATCTCAACTTGCAGGTCCGCACAATGCAAGCAATCCTCATTGCGAGCCATAGCTGATGCTGAGGATGGGGAGAATAGGGGGCAAATGTGAACGAAGATTGGCTACCCAATGATACGGTCCACAACTCGAGAGGCAGAGATCTTCCCGGATACAAGGGCGATAGAGGAGAGTCGGTGTGCAACACAATGCATAGAAAGCTTCCTAAGGACCTGGATCCACTTGGAGACGGAGGCGGGGATGAGTGTGTCACAGAGAGGAACAATTTGGTGCGCTAGAGTAAGGAGGAGGGAGGGTACATATAATGGGAGACGGAAGAGGGGGGAGCCAGTCACGAGACATGTGAGGAAATCCTAAGAGAGGCGCAGGGAGGTCAGGGAACTGTCCTGGAGAGTCCGTGAAGCTGGACTGAGAAGATAGATACCGACGGAGCTGTTGAGATTGATGAGATTTTTAGGCAGATCGAATCTATGCCATATCCCTATGCAGATTGTGATCTTGTTGAAAGCCTGAGATGTCTGATTCTAATCCTTTCTGTTAGTACTATCCGATTTGGTGTTGAATAGATTATTTTGGATCATGGCAAGGGCTAATGGATCTCCTCAGAATTGCAACACAAGCTACCTACTGACCTTTCACATGCTCTGTTGGCATAACCGTTGGCTTTCTTGTTGAGATTGCGAAGGATATGGTAGTATTGCAAATCATCCATTGTTTGATGCAGTAGTTGATTGCGCCTATTGATTTGCTGAAGGAGAGTATTGGGCGAATCCTTTTGGTGAACCATGAGGTGGATGACAACAGAAGAATCCCCAAAGATCTTTGTCGATTTTATCCCCAGTTTGCTTAACTGAGTTAGTCCCTGAAACAGGGCTAACGCTTCAGCTCTGTTATTCGAGACCTTCCCTAGACCCCACTTGTAATGGAGGATGCGTTCCCCATTGGCGTTGATGATCAGTCCCCCTGCTCCAGTTGTACCTGGATTCAATTTAGATGCCCCATCGAAAAAAATATAGAAGCAGTTGCAATTTTGTATCCAGTTGGCGAACTCCTCTTCTTTTAATCGGACTTTCCAGGAGTTGGTTTCCACCCTGCTCTGTTCATCTGCCATGCTACCTTTCTGTGCATTGTAATTTTTTCCAATATGTAACTTATAAAATCTCGCTCTTCCACACTATACATTATTGCATCTATCTTTCCTGAAGTTTTGATTGAAATAGTTTCCAGGGCGAGATTTTTGGCCTTGTTACAGATTATTCTTGTAGCTGAGCTCTTGTCTTGGAATATTTTCCGATTTCTTGCTAGCCATATTCGCCATAGCAAGGTATAAGGGAGTGTGTTCCATACTCTCTTCACCATGTTGCTTCTTTTTTCTTTCCAGGGGCAACATTTTCTCCATATGTAGATTGCATCAACTATGGAATGTTGAGGGTTCCAAGGTAAGTTACGTGTGAAAGACAGTCTTTTCCAACAATCAACAGCAAAGGGACATTCTATGAAGAGGTGGTGCATCGTTTCTTCGGCGTTGTAGCAGTTGGGACATCTGGATGGGCCGTTGATGCCTCTTTTTTTCAAGTTCTCTGCTATTAAGATTTTGCCTTTCAGCAGAAGCCATATGAAAAATTTTATTTTTGGAAGTGCCTCTGATCTCCAAACTATTTTCCAGTGGTTCCATAAATTCATGGGAAAGGTGTTGTTGCATAGGTATTGGTGGCCTGCTTTGACTGTGTAATTAGTTCCAGTGGAGTCCCAACATAATCCATCCCTCTCATTTTTCTTGATGGGAGCTTTACTGTGGAGGAGAGTCTGTAGATAGCTTAGGCTAGGCTTTAATTCGCTAGGTATTTCCGGAAAGAACCACCCTATCGAGGTGTGCGAATGAGGATCCCAGTTGGAGATTTGATCCAGATGATGTATACCCCTATTGTTAAAGAACTTAATGATGGGCATGTCTTCTTTATGCATGTTTGTGGGTTGTTGTCCCAAGATTTTATCAGTTCCAATGTTGATGCTAGCTTCCCCCCCCTAGAACTTTAGAAAAATTCTGAATCATGAGAGGGAGGGATTTTTTGCATAACCGCTAGATTTTAGTGGAGTCTCTGTTGGGAATATTAGAGTCAAGGAGTTGTTGCCTGGGAAAGTTTAGGTATTTGGTCTCCAGCACCCTTTTCCACCACGATGAGGGTCCTGATATAAATCTCCATACAATTTTCGCACCAAAGGCCAGATTTAAGAATTTAGGCGACCTAATACCGAGGCCTCCTCTATCTTGAGTTTGGATGCCATGTTTCTAGCTGACTAAATTAAACTTGCTTTTGTCGTTCTTCCCTCCTTGCCAAAGGAAGTGGCATAGAACAACTTCCAATTTGTGGTGAAATATGGCAGGAGCTTGATAGAGTGAGAAACAGTAAAGGGGAAGAGAGGTGATACCTGACTTGAGAAGAATAAGGTAGCCTGTTGGGTTGAGCCACAGTGATCCCCATTGCTGCACCTTCCTCTTTACCTTGTCAATGATTCCATTCCAGATTCTAGCTTTCAGTGGACCTAGGCTCACTGGCATGCCCAGGTAAGAGAAATGGGTCCATTCCAGATTGCATGTGACTCTAAATATATTTGCGATGCTGTGGATAACCTGATTTGAAGTGTTCCATCCATATATACAACTTTTGAGCTGGTTGACCAAGCCTCCAGAATACCCCATAAATTGGTCAAGGAGTTTCTTGAACCGCCTTGCTATTGTGGTGGAGGCTCCTCCAATGAACAAGGTATCATCAACAAACTGTGATTGATTGATGTTCTTGGCTCCATTCCCGAATTTGATACCAGTTATAAGGCCCACTCTCCGATTGTGGTCCAGAGCTTGACTGAAGGATTTTGCCATGAGGATAAAGAGATAGGGGGAGAGGGGGCAGCCCTGTCTAAGACCCCGGGAAGATTGAAATGCTTCACCTGGTCTACCATTGATCAAGGGGGGAATCTAGGGCCCAGAGATGCAAGCAACTATAATATTAATGAAGGGTATCTCAAATCCCATATTTTTTAAGACAGCTATAAGGAAGGAGTGCCTAACTCTGTTAAAGGCATTAGCCAAGTCGAGCTTGAGGACAAACCCTTTTTCCTTCCTGGAGAGGCTCGAATGTATGGCTTCTTAAACAAGGAGAATGGAATCAGTGATTTGCCTATTAGGCAAGAAACTTCCTTGATTTTCAGAGATCAAGGAAGGAAGGAGGGGTTTAAATCGAGAGGCTAGAATTTTAGACATAATTTTATAGGAGGAGTTGCAGAGGGAGATGGGTCAAAATCTGGAAAGAGAAGAAGGTCAATTTTCTTTGGGGATGAGGGCAAGAAAGGGGGCATTGGTGAACCCTCCCATGTTCCCCTTTCTTTGTGCCCATCGAATCATCTTGATCAGGTCCTTTTTTATAAGGCTCCAGAACACCCTGTAGAAGCAAATGGGGAATCCATCAGGCCCGAGCGCCTTATCAGGATGCAGATTCCAATTCGCTCTTTTGATTTCCTCTTCTTCAATTTCCTTGTTAAGGCTGTCGTTCATCTCCTTAGTGATTCCTTTGGGTAAATGTTGGAGCAAATCAGAATAGTCTTCTTCCCATTTGGTTTCAGTTAAGAGATCTCTATAATGCTTGGAGGCAGCCTTCCTTATGGTCTCTTGAGTGCTATGGAGATTTCCTTCATTATCCAAGATTGAGCTTACATTGTTCCTGAACTTTCGAGCAGTGGCCTATTTGTGAAAATAGGTTGTATTTTTGTCTCCTCCTTGGAGCCATAATTGTCTGGATTTTAAGCGCCATTTGATTTCTTACTCCCTATTAATGTGACTCAGTTGTGTATATAGTACACGTTCTTGCTCCTTGTTTTGTTGAGATAAGCCATGTTCTTCGATCCTTAATTGCACACTCTCTAAATCGCTCTTGATTTTATTTTTGACCTCCTCTGGCTCCTGGTAATTCTCTTTGGTCCATTCCTTTATTACCTGTTTGGTTCTTTTTAATTTGGTTTCCCAGATGAAGCCTGGCGAACCTTCTACATGCTGGCTCCAAGTCTTCTGAACGATTTCTCTGACTGCTGGAATCCAATTCCAAAGGGGACTGTATTTAAATGGGATAGGTCCGAGGGGGTAGTGGGTTTCCATAGTGAGAGTAATAGGATAGTGATCGAAAGCGGAGGTATTGAGGATGTTGGCGTATCCTACAGAGAAGGAAGAGAGGTACGAGATATTGACTAAGAATCTGTCAAGCCTCTCCATTATGTTGCCGATGCCGATCATACGGTTACTCCAAGTGTACCTGCAATTTTTGGGTATAACATCAACTAGTTTATGATCCTGAGTAATAGTCTCCAGTCGACCTCTGAAGGGATCTCGAGTGAAACATCCTCCCCTTTTTCGTTGGCATGCAAGACCAGGTTGAAGTCACCTGCTACTATAATGTTTGAGTTTAGTTCCCCATCAATACTTGTCTTCAGATCGTCCCAGTAGATTTCCTTTTCTCTGTAATGGTTGGGGACATAAACATTGTATGTGATTACTGTGTGGCTTCCTGTTCTGCTGTCCAGAGCGGCTCTGACCCAATTCTGGTGGAGATTTGTTGAGGTGCAGTTCCATTCACTATTGTCCCAAATGGTGACAATTCCTCCGGAGGCTCCTCTTGAGTCACTGATGCATCCTAAATATTGTTTCTGCTGATCTATTATTCTTCTCATTTCCTGTTGGTCTTGTTTTGTCTCCTGTATCAACATAATTTCTGGCTTTTCATTGTGGATTAGGTCTCTGAGGGCAGTAACTTTGGAGGGGTGCCCTAAACCCCTGCTGTTCCAAGATAAGATTTTCATCATTAGGTATTGGGCGTGCGAAGAGGTGCTCGCCTCTCTTGATCTTTGTAGCTTGTCTCTTTCTCCTGATGCCCCAGAATGAAGGATCCTATTGGAGTTTGTGTGCCCATGGCTATGTCTTTCTGGGCATTCTCATCCCTGTGTTGTTTAGCTGATTTTCTGCCAGGTCCTGGTTTTTTGTAAATGTCGTTGGTTGTTCCATGTTCTTTCGAAGAGCTTCTGGTAATCCTTGATAGAGGGGGTTCGAGGGAGGCCTGTGATGAGATGATCTGGGAAGGGTGGGGATCAGAAGGCTCAGAGGGGGGATCTTTTGGGGGAGATTCAAGAGTGGAGAGGACACGAAAGGGGTTGGAAGAGGAGGGGATGGGCGGATCAGGCGGGAGGGGGACAGATGGAGAGGGGGAGGAAGAGGAAGGGCGCAGAACAGAGGGTCTAGGGGTATCAGTTTCCAAGGGAGGCTTGGGAAGAGGAGCTGATTTCTTCTTTTTGACTGTTTCCCAGTGACCTTCCTGCTCGTCACTCTCTGCATTAACAAGTTTAGTACATCTATTAGCAAAGTGTTCGTATTCGTGACATACCTTACATTTAAATGGTATTTGCTCGTAGTCCAGTTACTGGACATGACTCCATTCGTCCACTTTCAGCTTTATTGCTTCAGGCAGTCCTTTGCTTAGATCCACTTCGACACAGATCCTTGCACAAGCTTGCATGTTGTCCTTTAGCTCGCTATGATCGATATATTTGCCTACAACATTCCCTATGACCTGAACAGACTCATCTCCCCAACAATGGAGAGGGAGGTGAGGGAGATGGACCCAGACCGGAACAACACTGGGAATGTCCAGCTCTGGGTCAAAATCTGGGGTCCATTTATTGAGGTAGAGGCCCCTGGAGTCCTTGAAGTACGACCCGTTCCTGAAGATCAAATCCTTATCCTCTTTGGATTCAAAATGGAATGTATAGTACCCTTTTCCACAAAACCTAATTGATATTTTCCCTTGGATTTTGTCTGACCAGTTTTGTTCAACCCATCTTTGAACTGTTCTTGTAGAAGGCCAAAGGCCCGTAAATTGTCCTATGAGGCAGCTGAACTTCTTGATGAACATCTAATTTCTTAACAAATTTCAAAATCACAGGTCTGGGGCGTTGGGGAGGGAGGGATTTCACTAGATCTGAAAAGGCTTTTTGTGGATTGGTTTCCTCCCGAGGTGATTCCGGGAGGGCCATGGCGGGGGGCCAAGGCCCAGACCGCCGCGATACCGGATGGGGGGAGCTATCGTAGGGGGGGCGCTCAGGCTATCTCAGAGGGCGCGCGCAGAGCTGGTATCTTTCATATTTTTAGTTTTACTAAAGTAAAATTTTAGAAAACAATTTTTTATGGAGATGTCTTTAGTGCGATTTTTTGGAGATTCCGGTGACAGAATCTGGTGGAAAAAAAATGGAGGTTAAATCTTGATTTGTATTATTTAAAATGGTTTTTTAACTGCATATTTGGATTCAACACCCTAAAAAACTCCTGGGACGCTTTGATTGTGCAAAAATTAGCTATCAAACTTGCGATTTCAATAAATTGCTGCCAGATTTTAGAGAAATTTGACCGGAAAAACCCACCAGAAAAGCTTCCAAAAAGTCTCTTTAAAGACAACTCCTTTTTTTATTATGTTGCTATTATTTTTTTATTTTTTATTTTAATTATCTCTCCACTTATTCGCTAAAAACTTTCACATCTTATTGGGAAATGCCTCGAATTTCACAATTAAAAAGTACATATGCTGGACGCCGCCACTACCACTTTTGAAGTTAGTCGTATTTGAGCAGGTCCAACAAATTTACGTGGAAATCAATTTAAAGCAAAATTTCCCAAATTGCGCTGCTATCAAAACATGAAAAGGTGCAAACACCGCAAAATATGTGGCGAAAGGGCCCTAGAGATCCTACAAACAGGTCGCACTTGACATCTCATTGTGTCGCTAAAGACATATTTAGGAAAAATGTATGCTCATCTAATTTGGTTTGTTTTAACTTCAGGGTAATCTATCATGAATATTTATTTTAACTTCATGGTAGTCTAACTTTCATGAAGATTTTTTTTAATTGATGTTTTTTAATATAATATTAAAGTTTGGTTTTTTTTTTTTTGTTTTTTTAATAAATCAAATAAAATATTTTAATTATAAATATAATTTTTTGTTTTTCTTATATGAGATCATGTTAGTGTGTTTTTTTTTTTTTTTTTAAGAGATAAAAGCTTTTGTTATGGAAAAGTCCCACAAACGTATTTGGGATAAGGAGCTAGGAAGAAAGAAAAAGTATTATATTGAAGTGTTTAATCCCACTCATAGTCATTAACCAAAAGCATACATAGAGGCCAATATCTCTTGTAGAGCCAAAATTCTTATTGCTTACTTATGGACTAATTCTTATCAACTTCATTATGAAACAGGGCACTGGAAAAGGCCAAAAGAAGTGTGGGAGGAAAGAGTATGCATTTTTTGTTCTTCTGGAAAATTGGAAACAGAAAAACATTTCATTTTAGAATGTGAGGCCTTCAAAGACAACAAGGAAAATTATGCAGATATGCTGGTAGCTAGCTCTTGGGATAATCTATTTAGCTAGGGGTTTGTCGAGAAGCTGGGAGCATTTATTGTGAAACTTCACAGAAAATGGTCGAATACATCAAACAAATGAAGAAGTAATTTGTCCTATAGGCTATTTTTAGCTTCGTAGACGTTAAAATAATTTATTTATTTCTTTCTTTCTATAATAATTCTATTTCTTAATTAGTTTTAGTTTTTTTTAAATATAAATTATATTTTTTATATTTGTTATACGCTCCTTGTCTAGTAACGTGTGATGTGAATAGCTAGTTGATTCATACAAATAACATGAACATATGAAGGTTGTAACTTGGTACAAAATTTCCAATTCAAATTAACATTTTTTATTAGTACTATTATCAAACAAGGGAGCCACTGCAGTGGCGGTAGTCCCTGCCGGGTCACGCTTTGTACATATTATCTTACATTGCACATTCTTTCAGACTTACCGAGCACATGGCCTCCATTTTTACCTGTTAATCTCAAACAATATTGCATCGGCCAAAATTGATTGACATCTTCGAAGTTTATAGAATTTCCGAAATTAAGGCAGTCATAATTTTTTTTTTGAACATGCGGTGTAAATAACCCTTCCAATAACTAGTTCCACGGAACAAGACACAGATAACTGCAGAAATGTCAAGAGAACCGAGGTAGAGTGACCGTTTATCTATTCAGTTATCTATCCTGTACAACAATCTTATCCAAAGTTCCATGAATCTCTCTGAGTTGAGTTGGTGAAAGTTACAAAGTTCCATTAAGATATTTGAGCCATCTTGCCATGTACTCATTGTGTTATATTAATGGTGTTGCAGGAATTCAAATGAGAACCAGAACTTGCTGCTTAGCAAATAGCCCACGCCCTTCAGCGCTGCTAGCTGCTCTCAGAGACAGTACTCCCCGAGAGGAGCGATTCGCTGTCGGAAATATGGAGGGCGGGACAATGAAAAGTGGGGAGGAATACGAAGGATCTGATGATCTCAGACAAGAAAATGAAAATGCCCATGCAGTTAGATCATTGCCTCCTACCAGTGTTGCTCCGCCTACTCAATCCACCCGCGAAAACCCAGGTATAGAAGCTCATCATATATTTTTCCTTTACATATATTGGCTTCCCTCTTTTTAAGAAAATTTTTTTTCCTGTCATAGAATTTTCTATTAGAAATGCTTTGGTATAATATTGATATTTTTGGAAAATTTGATTAGTAAACATCATACAATGATTTAAACGAATAAAAATATTAACAAGAATTCGTTGAAATAAACTCAGAGTAAACTAATCCATAAGATAATGATTAATAGATTTGTATTAGATATTACTAAATTTGTCCATGACCTTTATTTATACTTGCTATTCTAAAAAACAAATTCCATTGATTTGACGACTCCAAAAGAATTAGCTGTATAGGTTTGTCAGAGTTTTCTCTGGTAAATTTTTTTGTTAAACATTTTAAGTAATGTCAGACATGGCAGAGGCATGACACTGTGAATTGAGTTATATAAAAGATCTCTGAGAATTTTTTAACTGTTGCAGACAGTTTTCTAAAAGTCCTTTTTCTGCAATATTAATGCGCTCATTTTCGGCTAGAGAAACTGTAACATTCTGATCTAATGGAATTTAACTAGATCTAATTTTACTGCCTCCTTGCACATTCTATTAATGTGTGGAAATTCTGGTCTATACTGCAACCCTTCCATGAAATATCTGGTAATTCTGATGTCCTTACAAACGCCCGTTTAGAGTAGTTAGTTTAATCTATAATGTGTTTTGCATTTTTTTTCTCATGTAGATAAAGGAAAGCGACTTATTGAGGAGGAAGCTCCCGCTGCAAAATCTTACAAGTGCATGTATTGTCCAAAGACCTTTTCTCGATCACAAGGGCTTGGAGCTCACATAAACCGCCATCGCCAAGGTAAAACGTTACTCTTATGAATAATATTTTTGCAGTTGAATTTGCGGAAAAATTCAAATGTTTCTAGAAAATGTACTTTGTTTGGATGCATGGACTTCAGTAAATTAAGAATGCATAGAATCCAAAAGATTAAAATAAATATGTGCATGCATGAGTTTCTCATTCTAATCTAATATAACAAGATGTCTTTTTCAATCAAGATTCATCATGTGTCTCTTTCATTCAAGATTCATCTTAATCTGGATGTGTATATTTACAAAATCATGTATATTTCTTTCGCATTGAGTATGCAGAAAGACAGGAGCAGTTGGACATTGCACTGAACCTTGTAAAAGAAGTCCCATTCCAATCTAATTTGTAAGCCATTTTATTTTCAATTTGTTCTTTGTTAAATATTTTACATAGATCTCATAGATTTTTTTTTCATTTAATAGAAATGGGCAGCCGCAACATCGATCTCCATCTGAAATTCAACTACAATTCGCTGGAACTCCAATGCTGGCTGACCCCTCTACCCCTGAGTTTAAGTCAATGGCAGATTTCTCAAATATTCAAGAATAGGATGGACATAATTTTTGGTTTTTGAATTGTTTAGAGCCATTGTCATCTTCCCAAATAGGTCCTTCAATTGGAACAACCAGTACAGAAAGCGTTGTATCCACCGATCGATAGATGTTTGACGGTATATTAATTGCTTTGACTTTTTTCATATGGTACACTTTAACCAATGTTTCAATAAAATTTCAAATTTAAAATTACTTACTTTTTATTTTCATGAGTTTGGATTGGGCGAAAGGTTTTGAGCTCTTATTGCAGGCGTCGTCCTTCAAAGTTATATACACGGTTTCAATTTCCTGTAAACAAGACAGAAGAAAAAGTAACCAAGGCCTCCGTTTCATGGTGTTGACGGTTGAGCATTGCTATTTTGTCTACTTTGCTTCCACATGGTATCTCAACAACTCATCCTTGAAATCTCATACTCATGTAGTGTTTGAGTCGTCATGATAGACACCAAACTGGACTATTAAGTAGCTTTTCGAACCTAGAAATTGTGGTTATGAATATTTGCACAAGAAAACTATTTGAACCTTAAACCAGCTATTAATGTATAAAAGCGTCAGAAATGGAAATACTACCATAGCCATCTGCATTCCCCAACACTACAAATTTTAATCCCAAATTTCTCTATAAATCCTTCATGAAATTAGGAACTATGGTCTCTGATCTCATATCTTGCTGAATCAATCAACATGTAAGTAACTGAAACTCCCCCAAAGCGTGGTTAACACAATGATGCAGTTAATGAGTGGTTAACACAACGATGCAGTTAATGAGTGGGTATCTGGGATTGTATTTTCATTATCCACTTTTAAACGTGATTCATAGCCATCATAATAATTCACAAAATTAAAATTATATTCACGTTTAAAACTGATGCAAAACTCCCACCATCTACCTTCAATCATTACCATACATTTATTTTCCAGTAAAAAAAAATTAATATGAATTTTTCAGAGTAATATTTCTTCGTTTACAAAAACGAAAAAGTTACAAAAATGAAAAAGTTATTGTATTAAGATCTTTTGTGGTCATTAATTTTGCCATAAGAGATTCGAAAAAAAAAAACTAGAATATGAGGATATTTTTTGCAATACCGACCGTTAAATCTGGAATATTTCTTTGGGTTTTTCTTGTCAACGATGCTAAGCATCTTCAAGACGTAAATGAATAATTATTTATTAGGCACACAGAAAAAGACAAATAGATACAGATATAGAGAAAGTAAATAGAATTGACTTACTAATTCTGCTCTGAATAGTAAATTGAATTCACTTACTAATTCTGCTCTGAAATGTATTGCAGATTTAATTTTCCTATAATTATCTGACTCACTCAACTTCCCATGTCTCCATTTCAACTGCATTGAATGAAGCGAACCTGTGGATTATTCTCATGGTATCTGGCTCACTCAACTTCCCATGTCTCCATTTCAACTCCATACATGTCTCCATTTCAACTCCATAGAATAAAGTCAATGGAAGCGAACATGTGGAGTATTCTACCATGCGAGGATCTTCTCTTACATATAGGGAGGCAAAACAAAGCATTCCACATATAAGGGGCAGAACGAAGCATCGCTCGTTCCCTCAGCAAGTGACTGAGTAGACATCCCTGCAACTACTAGGAGTTCAAATTCAGAAAGGCAAAGCAAAGGCTTCACTTGAATAAAATGAAGGAGTTCAAATTCAGGAAAGCAAAGCGAAGGCTTCACTTGAATAAAATGAAGATGTGAGGACGTGCTTGCCAGGTGTAAAACATGAAGTCCAGATGTCATAAAATTCATAGATGGTGGAAAGTTGGAAGCTTTACCGATTGAAACTTATATATAAGGTTGAATCTTTTATATATGGCAATTTTGAAGTAATGCATTTTTGAAGTTTTAAACTTGTTATCCTATCTTTTATCAAAATTATACAGTCTCCCCTGCAATAAGAGGTACAAAGTGAAAGTTTGAATAAACATTGGTTTGGCAAATTTTTTTTTTTAAACATTGGCTAAAGAATCGAATGTATTAGTTGGTAAATCCGCATCGATTGTTATAGTCCCTGCCTTATTCACAGACGGTGGAAAGTTGTAGATTTTACAGATTGAAACTTATATATAATGTTGAAACTTTTATATACAGCACTTTTGAAGCTATGCATTTTTGAAGTTTTATATTTGTTATCTTAAGTTTTATCAAAATCATATATTCTCCTCTGCAATAAGAGCTACGAAGTGAAAATTTCGCTAAAAGTTAGTTTAGCAAAGTGGTTTTTTAAACATCGGTTAAAACATGGAATGTATCCATGATTAGTTAGTAAAGCCATCTAATATTACGTTGGGGCCTATCGATAGCTACAGCCCTTGCTATGCCGAAGGCAAGGATGGGCATATGGCCAGGATGCTGGCCCGAGCAGAGTCCAGCTATGTTTCAAAACTGATCAAAGGTCGTGAATAAGATAAGCGTTGGCTGTACAGTTCCTGCTCTTCGAGCTATTCTTGCAACGGATCAGGCAGGTGTGACCTTATGCAACAAGGGTGTAACCTTATGATTCAACCAAATAGAGTCTCTGGATTATTGCTATTCCATTCGACAGATGAATGGACGCATACTATCAGTGATCTGCCCTTTAGTCGGTCTGAGCGCTTGGTTGTTCTATAGTGTGACTGCGAATATATAGGGATTTTGCCACTGAAGACGATAACATTTAATGTTCTGGATTAATGCTAACTTACAACTTAGCATTAATTTCCTGCATCGGAGAAAAGCCAATCCCATATAATTTAACCAAACTTTATATGTATGGTAGAAAACTCAACTTTGGTTATCTCGTTTCGAATACATTGAAAAATGAGAACCCGCAATAAGACTTCAAATCTGGTTACCCAATCAAACTAAAAATAAATAATTTTAAATATATTTTTTTAACGAAAACTTTGGTTAAATGCGCTAAATGATATGTATTTCAAATAGTCAACTCAGATTAATATAGAGTCAACGCTCTTGCGAACGCTATAGTCCCAGGCAGGGACTTTTCTTCTATTTTATAATCACCACTACCATGTATTCTTCTCTGCATGCGCCACCTTCCATTTTTGCCACCTTGCATTTATCGCCACATGTTCGGCTTTGCATACACCGCCTTGCAATAAGGGAGTTGTAGCCTCCAGGAGCTTGCATTTATCGCCAGCTGGCCCTCCTAGCCTCGGTACTTGATTTTCGTCTACAGATACTATTCTTGTTTGTCATCGGACGGTGAGGTTGTTTCGTGTTTTCTGATGTCTGCACTGCACGTCTATCTCCTCGACATACACTATACTGGGTTATCGTTGCCCTTCATGGTGAGAATGGTTTTCTGCTCTATCTTATCATTTGACATGGTCATTTTTTTTTTTTTTTTGCGTAAGACTGAGCTAATTTATATTACAAAAAACGAAAATTTACATCCAGATTACAAAAAGGCCGAAGCCTTGTATCTTCGTGGAGATTTCCCATGACTTTCTGTCAAAATAACCATTCCCTTCCAGCTTGCTAAACCAACCTTTAAACGACACAGTAGGCGTTTAAGCCAACACAGTGGACAATTTGACACAAAGGACATGTAGACTATCATAATCGACACATGGCATGATCGACACATAGACTTACAGCGACTCATGGACTGATATTGACACGTAGACTTAACCTTGACACCCTGATATGCAGACACATGGAATGAGACAGAGAAAGGATGGACAGAGAGCTGCATTCCTGGCCGAGAGGACGGAGAGGCTGCTGTGTTATTCGTCATCTGTCTCATAAGGCTCGTCCTCCGTCACTAACCACTGTTCTTTCTTGTCTTCCACCTCTGCTGGTTGAATTCCTCCTTGGGCAGGCAGCATCGTCGAAGTTCTTTCTTCCTTGGTTTGAGTGGGTGGCCTGAAATCCACCCTGGGCACCTGCATATCCACCCTGGGCACCGTCAAACCTTCCCGTGGCCTGCGAAATTCGCTGCAGTGTTCAACAGTGATGGACACGATCAGTGTGTTGTTCTCCAGAGTGCAGGGTATGCGATACTTAACTGCGGGATGTTCCAAATGCCCACAGTCCAGGGGTTCTCCTCTTCCTTGGCCAATTTGCTGACCGATAGTTCGACGCGAGCTGCCGTCATGGACCTGAGAAATGTCAACAGAGGAAGCTGGTGAAGTGGCCATCCTCTGAGTTGCAGGACGGCCCCGCGAACTGCCTCTGCCCCTCGAACCTCCTCTGCGCCCACCCATCCTTAACCCCTCAGACATTCTGCAAACGCTCACCTGAATCCCTGATAAGATCCTGCACCTGGCCAGAGTGTGCTCTGTTGCCCTCAGGATCTGCTCATGTCTCTGCGTATTGTGCGGGAGAACAGTGCTCTTATGGAGCGCCATGATCCTCTGTCCAGGTCGCGCATTGAATGGCGCCTTAACCCTGGCTGCCTTCCCCAGGAATGTCCCTATCCTCATTAATTCGCCTGAAGCCGAACGGTCTTTCACCTTGCCTAAGCTCCCCTGCACATTTATTGTCTTGGCATAGTGGTGTGTGGTGGCTTGTCTGGGCTGACATCTGCCCATGTGACTCGCCACCCGCCATTCACGCCACTTTATCACCCACATCCGGG
>APFE031304376.1:41088-83811 GCA_000404065.3 Pinus taeda | reverse complement strand
AAATTCATAATGAAATAGTATATTAAGTATTTGTATTTTTTTTAAATATACACTGAAGTTATCAATTACTAAATTTCAATAAAAAAATCTAATTTAAAAAACAAAATTTTCTATTTACTCATAATTTATAATTTTTTCTTTTTAATTTAAATTTGATAACTCCACAAATTATAAATTAAATTTGATAAATTTACCTATGATAAATTATATACCTTTTACTTTACTTAAAAAAAAAACATAATTTTTTAAACATAATTATCATAGATTTGTAAGTATTTTATTTCTTCTAAATTTCTTATCGCATAAACCTACATCCACCATTATCAATTATTCACCTTGAATGGGATGCTCGAATCTGTAAGTATGATTAAAAATCTGGGAAGAATCTAGTATCGTGAAATCTAATATCGAGTACATTTTACGTAAGCCGAGCTCGAATTGTCGTTTTGATTTGTAAATCTAATCGAACCGTCCAATTTATGAATTTTTTTTCGCCGAATTGAGTAACTATGATGTGGATGTATATAATAATAAAATTTGGAATTTTTTTTTGAAAGCGGACAGAAACAATAATGTAGAGGTTATTAGATTATGAGTACTGATTGCTTAAATAGTGAGGAAAAAGATGCAAAAGAAATGGTAAATTAGGGGAAAGGTTATAACAATTTCAATCCTCTCATAAAATGGCGAGGAGGAAAGGGATGAAAAAGAATAGTAAATTAGGTGAAAGGTTATAATAATCTCAATCTTCCCATATTAATCAATGGGATGAAAAGCATCAAAATGTTGGTGAGTACATACTAACTTATAAATTTTTATCACATCTACAAAGAACAAAACTGAACAGTAGACTTGCTATCAAAAAAGTATTAATAAAAACATGATAAACAAAACTGAACAGTAGAGTTGCTATCAAAAAATATTAATAAAAGCATGATAAATTTTTTTAGCATATGAACAAAAAAAAACCATAATAAATGCTGGAAGCCTAATTTTTTTTTGGGATAATACTGATAATTACAAGGCAATGTAAAAGGAGAACACTCCAAACATATCGTAAGTTAAAAGATAGTTTTTTTTTTTGTATTTTGAACATTACATGGAAACAAGTAAGATCCATAAGATTAAGTAGGAAAAGAAATCTAAATACAGGCGGATTGAAAAACTAAGTAAGATGTACTATCTATTTTTATTAGTTTTTATTAATATAAATTCAGAAGCGTTTTTTCCCTTCTAAAAAAAATAAAAATAAACAATATCGGCAATCTGAGGATTTCAAAAAGAAAGTAGGAAATTAATTGCATGAATTGATAATCACCTGCATGGTTTTATGATTCCACTAACATCATGAAGGATTGAAATGGGTCTTCTCCTATCCGGGAAAATCTTCAGAAAGTTTTATGATTCCACTAACATCATGAAGGATTGAAATGGGCCTCCTCCTATCCGGGAAAATCTTCAGAAATCCTAAAACCGCTTGAAAAACAGAATCTCCATCAAGTCCCCACCATGATTTGTGCCAATAAAAAAATCAAAATTCATGGATTCAATTCAACATACCTCCAGCATATTCATGGTAAAGTTCGGAATACTCCGCAGCGATCTGCTACCAACATATACATCTGCATACACAGTCAAGTGCTCGAACCGGACTTCGATCTTGGGCATGTCGCAAAACACTGCCAACAAAAAAAATTCATAAACACACTAGAAAATAACTAGGAAATCAGACGCTTATGAAATCAAAGAATAATAATTAGGAAATGAAAGAAATTAAGATGGGTGAGACTCTACTGTTAATAATACTGCAAAATATTTAAAAAAAGTTTTACCAACAAGCTAATTATGACACTGCGAATTCGCTCTTCTATCTGTGTGGAGAGGTCTAGAATGCAATCGTTAGAACCCCCTACATAGCATTATATCTTTACTTTGTAGTTTCAGGCTGGATGACTAGATGGTTGGATAAGAGTTATCCAGCCGGTTGGGAGAAGAAATGAAACGGGACGGGATCACTGGTTGAATAATCACCGAGGGCTCGCTTGCGAACTGGCTTTATGAAGCTTACCACCTCAACCCTGAAACCCTCCCACAACCCTCCCACAAGGCTGAAGCCAACAAAATAAACATCCCACATCCGAATCCAGTTCTTAAATAGCACTCTTACCCTGGAGATGGAATCCCGTCATATGTCCAAACGTAATGTTAAAGGCGCTACGTGGATGCAAATCTTGAGGACACGTGTGTGAATGAAGTGATATGCATGGATTCAATGACTCCATGGTGTGAAATTAGGATTGTCTATATTTCCAAACCAAACCTCTCGTCACCATAAAATTAATAACGTAATATAAATTTATGTCGTTCTGGGAGTAGATAATGAAGTAACTTTAGTTTCTTTTTAAATATTTATAGGATTTATGTGAAGTTGGATTAGTTTTATATTTGTGGGATTTCATGAAAGGTGGATTGATTTACTTTTATGTGCTATCAGCGAAAGTCGAAATATCCAAAGTTTTCGTTGATGCATGAATAAAAACTTTAGGATATCCAAAACTAAATTGCATTGGGATGCGTGAGGCTTGCAATAAGACCCCAAAAGCTATGGACCAATAAAAAAAAACTTAATACATTTTATATTATTTTTTTATACTAAAACTTTGGTTAAAATTTTGGTGCAGATATATATTTCTAGTCAAACAAAAAATTAATATGCATTCAACGCGATATCGATTGCTAATAGTCCCAGGCAGGGACTAATAAACATTTGAGTATACCACTACCAATAAGAAAAAAATCATTCAATCTTTATTAAAATAATCCATACCTCACAGAGTTGTTAAAAAAATTGAATAGTGGGATGGATGTCGAGATGACATTTGTTACACAAAATATTGCACATGATTGAAATGCAAACATAAGCTCATCAACCTATGTATGGAGTGTAATTGGTATGATGTATAATAAAACAAAATACACATGCATTACAAAATATGAAGAAAGATAGTATCATGCATATGGTAAAGTAGATTTTAAGAGATTTTGGGTATTAAATTTAATGTAAAGTAAGTTGCTTTTATCGAGGTAAAAGTTAATTTATTATGTTACTGATGTCATAAATTTTATAAGATCTTAATAACTAAGATTTGAATAGTTGAATTTATATAATTAGATTTTTTAGATTATTAAATTTATCTATAATTTAAAAAAAATAAATTAAATAATAAAAAAAAAAATAAAATTAGAAATTAAGTAAAAAAATTTATGGCCAAATTTGATTTGTGTTGTTCAACACCAACTCATCTGTTAATTTTGGATTTCAATGAATCCCTACCGCATCCTAGAACAAAATAGATATAAAAAAATAGAAGTTGGAAAACTTTCCAAAAAATCACATTTAAAGAATATTCAAATTTGAAATATAAATCAAATTTTCTTAAAACTGAACATTAATAAATAATATGCTTACCCATCATCTTATTTTAATTTCTAGGAAATATTTAAAAGCTAATTTAATTATAAAAATAATAATAATAAATTTAAATATGAATCTGGTTTTGGGATAACTCCAAATTATGAAACAATTCCAAATTACCAAACAACGTTTGTTTTAATATAACGAATTATATTCTTTTTATTTTTGGTAAAAATTTAAAAATAAATTAAATATAAATTTCATCAATTTTTTTGATGATTTAAAGATTAGTACATTATATTAGTTTTATATAATCAACATCATATATTTGTTTTAATAATCAATTATATTATTTATATTTATGAAAAAAACTAAAAACTAATTTAATTAAATGTAGATGATTATAGTTATTTATATTTAGAAAATTTTATGTAATCTTTTTTAGTTTTGTATAAAAATTTAAGAACTAATTTAATTAAACGTAGATTTTCATAGTAAGAAATTTTCTAAACAATGTTAAGTGGACATTCCACTTATCTAGTGCTTGATAATAGATGCATAGATGCAGTGTCCACACCAAATCCTACTGTACTTTGATGATAACAGTGTCCACACAACATCTAGTGCACTTTGAGATTCCTATTGACAAATCAAACCATGTGCTTACATCTTATATTTTAATGGTAGATCTACTTCCCTGAATTTTGATCTCAAATTTACTAGTGAATTTTGATCGTAATATTGAATCTCCCATTGGATTCATGACCATTAACAAAACTTTGTTGATGAGACCTACCAAATCAATTTGATTTCATTTGATTTCTTCACAGACGAACTTCAAAATGACCATTAACAAAACTTTGTTGACCAGACCGACCAAATCAATTTGCAATTTGATTTCATTTGATTTCTTCAAAGACCGACTTCAAAATTAGTTCATTCGAACTAAGATCATCCTATCTATATACAAATCACGCTTGGAATTACTTCACACATTTTTGGAGAGTAAATTAACCTTTAGTCAATGTTGGAAGGAAATGTTTTTTCTGCACACAATTGAATTCTAGTAGACAGTTCTAATAGCCAATGTTCTGCTAGAGTTTCTCATAGCCAATATCACATATTTTTTTTTAATGGTTGTTCACTTTAATTTACCTATGTTTAAACTAAATAGCAGATAGCACTTATTACCTAATAAATTGAAAAATATAAAAATATACCGAATAATTGAAAATTAAAATAATTTAACACATATTTTTAATTATGCATACAAAATAAAATAATATTTTCCCTAATAACCATATAATATTATAATAAAAATGTTAATTCAATATATTTAAATTTAAAAAATAATAATCAAATGCATTTCAAAATCTTGCACACAACTCACTTCCACATACATTTATATCATTAATAATCGCCCACATTCTTACCACCACGTGGAAAACCCATATTAAACCAAAACATATTATCCGTTGTGCCACAGCGAACATTTTTTTGTCCATGTCAACTTTCCAAATATTTATACCTAATTAAAATTATAATATCCGACTGATGGACATTCAAATACATTTTTTCCCTCTTCTCTGCTATGTTCTACTGCCGCTCGCGATGCAGAGAATGGTGCGATCCAGCAGAAGACACAGACCGAGAAGAAGAAGAGGGTTTGGTCAATTTCCGCCACGGACTTCACTGCGTGCATCAACACCACTTTCAATTGCTCTTGCTATTATTACTATTAATCCCCAATGAAGGGTCCTTGTAGGGCATCGGCAATGTCTTGCAGATTGCCAAAAGGTATGCGCGATGGAGAGTCAAATTGATCAACCACTTCAGGTTGAAGGAGAAGAAAACAGAGTGAATCAGTGCGCAGCCCCGGCTTCTTCTTCTTCCTATTCCCTAGGACAAGCAGGTCTCAGAGACAACCAGTCGAGGCCCTTGAGGTTTCGGTATCCTCTTGTAAGCCTGAAGCGGCTCAAAACCTTAGGTTAGTCATTCTATATCCATCGTTGTTTTTAAAGATCGAATTCAATCATAAATTTGAGCTTCAGTTTCATGGGTTTGAGCATGAAATGGGCTTGAATTTTTGTCTATTTTGCATTCCTCGAGTTCTAGACTGGATTTCGTACAACTGGGTTGGGTTTCATGGGCATTTCTTTGGGAACTCGAATGATATATTTCCGAGATGAAATACAATGTACTTCAGAAAATGATGTATCCACAAGCTAGATTAGAAAAATGGCGTTTCCACAAGCTAGATTAGAAAAATTACATGTGGTCCGGACCACTTGCGCGGGTGAATTTGGCCCTTCAGGGGGATTGGAACCCTGGTGATCAGCTCGATAAGCTACTGCCCTCAACACAGAATCGCAACTTTATTGGCCAGATTTGAGACTTTAATAGGTATAGGGAGTGACAAGACTTGCAATTATAATGTGGTTTCCTATGTATTTCGGATTTTAGTATCACAAACCAATTGATATGCAACCCAAGTGACCTGTGCTGGAGACATTCTTCTAATTATATATGGCTCCAGTCACAATGGGGGACACTGATGATGAAACCCAGATTGATTTGCAACAATTTTTATGATGCCGTGGGTAATACTTCTGTATGTCATTACCCCTAGGCCATCTATTTTCTCTACCAATTGTACGGTCTGGCCATTCACCTGGTTATGAAACGTTTCAGTTACAGAATAATTTCAGAAAATTAAGATTAGAAGTCAAACCCTGTTCGGTTCCAACTTACCCTAAATATTCTGAATACTTAGAAAATACAGAATAGTCAGGAAGCAATGCTTCATAGTGTTATAGGGGTTGCATAACAACCATAATCCATCAAGATATGGAGCGAACATCTCTCGATAATATACGGACTTTTTATTGTGCCACTTTACTGCATGTCTCACTGAGTGTAACGATCTCTCTTTACATAGTAATTTTTCCAACATTTTCAATTTAGATCCAATTTTGTTTGACCAAATAACTGAATACATAATTGTATTAATGTGTCCTCACGTTGGCTTAGAGGGGACACAGTAAAATTGGAATTCTTGTTCTTAGATGCAAGACATTATATGTTTTTGTTGTTCTTTTCGATTAAAAAATAGAGGTTCTAAAGTGGTTACTGATAGACTGCTTTGGGAGGTATATCTCTCTGTGATTCATTGGCTTGCTTGTTCTTGCATGTCGGATTTGAAAGTTTACTTCTTGTGATTGAGTTTGATCCAGACCATCTGAATCCTTCAACATTCACAGCCTCTGGCCATTTTGTTGGGCATGAAACAAATACAAGATGTGGAACCATGTACATTATACAAACATTGAGTGGGGAATTAAGACTCATGATATATTTTCAGTAAAGGCAGTGGTTCACATTGTTATTGTTTTTGATTACAAATAATGAATGATTTAATATTCTTTTTGATTAGAAAGAGAGACGGTTGGAGGGACCCAACTAGAAGAATAAATTTGTGAGATTGAAGCTATTCACAGTATAACTCTATAACTTTTTATCAACAACCATTCTTTAAAAATATTTTGAAAATGGTATGCATCATTAAAGAATAGAAAGTTGACTGTTGGAATTGATTAGTTTGCATTTTGTAATGTGTCGCAGCTAACAAGCCAACCCTTAGATGGATGCTTATTAAAAACACTTATGAGGAAACCCAACACAATGTTGTTTTGGATAGCTTTATTAAATCTGATAGGAGGCAGCTCAACTCTGAGAAATGATACAAGGAGAATCAAAATGATTTGTTCTGATACAAACAATGCTTGGAATTCCAATGCATCCGGTGAAAATACATAGAAAGGACTAAAAGTAATTCTTCATAACCAGCACTAGCAAATTTTTGTAGATCACTGTGTTGTTGCCTACATAAAATACAATGCATGATATGTAATTTTCTTGAGGCATGAGTAAGTAGAGATAAGCAAAAGAAATTTTGTGACATACAACTGTGGCAATCACTTCTGTGTAATTCTGTTCTCTTAGATTCAGATGCGAGAGTATATGGCTTGCCAATTTGACAAAAGAGCGCATTGAGAGAAATTGGTAAAGAGTGAGTGATAAAGGGTTTTGGACCATGGATTTTATTTGGTTAACAGTCGTGTTTGGTTGTGTAGGGCCTGCCAGGCGTGTTCTCATATCCAACACAGAGTCGGATGTCTGTCTTCCAAATTCCAGCGAGGAAGAAAATAATATTGTCCCAAAGTTGTCACTATTTGGTGAAAAGGACCATGTAGAAGCTAGCACAGACTCCCCTGTACCTGCTGGAAATCTTTTTCCGGAGCAAGAGAAGGCAGCATCAACTTCAGACCAAAGTAGTTCATCTGGAAGAGTTACTGGAGGAAACTATGATGTCCCAGAACATCGAAAGAGAAAATCCTTAGCTGAAGATACGTCTATCTCTTTAACTGTTGATATGGAGAGTATTGGAAGCCCAAGCCAAAACATTGGAGATTTAAGGTTAGGTGAAAAGGGGGGTGATTATTTTGGCACCGGTGGATTTGATTCAGGGGTAAGCTTCCAGAAATTAATGACTCAGCACAATTTATCCACGAATAGCTATAGTGTATACAGTGAAGAAGTTAAGCCTTACTCTGTGCATTCAAATGTTGAAGCAGCAGCAGCTCCAAAACATCAACTGAAACAACAACATGAGTCTCATGATGCGTTTGGTAGGTCCGAGCCTTTAAAACCAGTGATATCTGATGGGCCAAAAAGGGTGCATTTTGTGAACCTTGACTCCTCAATTAAAGGCGAGAGTATTGAGCTTCCAAATTCATGCATTACAGACACACAAAATAAGCAACTCTATCCAGCATGTGACGACCAACAAGTGCAGTTGAAGTCAAGCAGCTTGTTGAAGCATGCCGCCGATGGCAAAAAGACATTCTCAAGCTCTTTTTCTAGAGATGACTCCATTCACAGTAAGCCCCACCCTTCACTCATAAGTGAACATAACAAAGAAAGTTTTGTTAGTAGGGGCCAATTTGTAAGTTATGATCTTGCCTTGGGTTGTAGTGATACACTAAAGAGTGATTGTTACATTTCTGATGTTGAAGTTAGGGCAAATATGTCATCTACTCCTATTGTTTCTGTGTCTACAGAGGCCTATGAAAAGGTGGCCACTGATACTGGTGTGGAGAACTTGTCATCTCATTTAAATTCACTTGCATTGACAGAAAATCAGGGAAGCGAAAATTTGAGTAATTTAGGGCAGTCATTTACCATTCATCAACAGAACTCAGAGCAGGCAGGTTTACCTACTGCAGTTAAAGACGAAGTTCATACTCATAAAGAGGTATATGCTACCAAACCAAATCTAACTTCTATAGCAACAGTACACATGACCGTGGATCAAAACCTGAAACCAAGGGCTAGTTCTTCTACTGTAAATGAGGCAAACAACTCTTCAATTCTGTCTGTACCTGCATTTTCGTCATGCACAGCATCAGCATTTGTTGCGACCAATCCAATGTTAGTCCAGGGCATGCCTGCACCCAAGCCATTATTCTCTGTCCAAAATCATGGTCTATGTGAGGATACAAGTTCAAACGGTAAGAGAGGAGCGCTACATGAATCAAGTGGAAATTTGAAGCTTCCAGATCCTCATTCTGTTTTGGGCAATTCTTCAAGGAATTTACATCTTGATGCATGCAACTCTTCAGCTCTGCGCGCATCTATTTTTCCATCCACAGCTTCAACATTTGCATGCCAGAGCATGGCATCAATCCAATGCACTTCTGGACCTTTGGCATCATTATCTGTAGATCAGGGCCTCTATATGTCCAGAGGACAGATTGCCTCTATGAAAGAAAACAGTGGTAGATGTTTAATTGAAGAACCAAGCAATGCAAGGCTTCAAGATCCTCGAGTTGAAACCAAGTCAGCAGAAGAAAGAGTGTCTCAAGAGCCCCTTGTTGAAACCAAGTCAATAGAACAAAGAATTTCTCAAGAGACTCATGTAGTGCCCAAAGCAAATGAAGGGAGAGGTCAAGATCCTGAACTAGCAAGTGGATTAAACAAATCTGTCCAAGTGTCTTCTTCTCAAAGTAACTTTGAGAAGGCTGGTAGCAGCAGAGAAACAACTAGCAGTCACAAAAAACACTATGATCCAGATGCATTCTTTCGGGTTAATAATAAAATCTATCAAAAACTAGGTAAGATAGGCAGTGGTGGTAGCAGCGAGGTGCACAAAGTTATATCATCGGACTGTACCATTTATGCCCTTAAAAAAATCAATCTAAAAGGCCGTGACTATTCTACTGCATACGGTTTCTGTCAGGAGATGGATTATCTAACCAGGTTGCGTGGAAAGAACTATATCATACAGCTTATTGACTATGAGGTACTCAAAACAGTTCTTTTGTGTACAAATGCAATTTTATCATTTAATAGTTGACATCATAGCAAAAGGCTCACGTAAGGTTTGAGTTATGTTTTTTGATACCTGATGTTATTTCAATGTTCAATGAATTCGTACATCTCTGCTTAGATTTGTTGAGATACATTAACTTATCACTTGTACAGATTACAAACAAAAGTTTATTCAAGGGTGTGATGACGGGAGACTCAAAATTCAAGGATGGCAAAATCAATGAAGAAGCTTATATTTACATGGTTCTTGAATATGGAGAAATTGATCTTGCTCAGATGCTTTTACAAAAACGGAAGGAAATGGATGCTGGGAAAAAACAAATAGATGAGAATTGGTTGCGTTTCTATTGGCAGGTTTTCCATCTAACACAAGCTTCTCTCTCTCATATATCTCTCTCTCTCAATATATATCATTTTACAAGTCTCATCACTTCCAAGAAATCTTGTTAATACATTCACATTTTGCATGTATCAAGAGAATATTGTTTCTTTCATAGATAAAGTTATTAAATATAAGATTGACAGTGTATTGTCGTGATTTGGTCTGTGACTTGACTGCAGTTCATGTTTTATTTTCTATTATTATTAGAAACAACACTTAATAAGTCTTCTGGTTACTGAATGGGGGTGATCTCTAGAAACACAATTCTGAAGGATATTATGAAATGTTAATATCTGGTGATACAGTAACCCCAACATTTTTCTGCTTACCATAAGATCTTTTATGTAGAATTAATACTTTTCAAAGCTTGTTTCGAAATGTACACTGTGCTAGCACACTGAATAGGTAATAGAAGTAAGCATCTGTGTCAGATATACTGCTCAGACACGAGAATAATAATACAAATTCTATCTAGACTAAGAAAAAAAGAATATTATGTTGGCATTATGGCTCAGTTGTTGGTTGGCATTGATGTCAACCTGGTAGCATGTTCATGTTTATGCACATGGTGGATTGGTACAGGTACTGGGCTTGATGATTGGGTGCAGGTGATAGTGAGATGGTACTTGGCTTGTGCATTGATTGCAGACCTTAGCTCAGTGGTTGCAGATGTTAGTTCAGGTATTTGGCTTGTGTGTCCACCTTGGCAGGTTGTGGAGCTGCTACACCTAGTTGACAGTGATTGGAGACTGGCAAGTTATGCTGTTAAAATTGGCAACTAGGGCCAAACTCCACATGGGTCATCTTATTTATGACAGCTGATATTTTTCTTGGATTCCTCTCTCCGAGAGGTGTAAGATTGATCTAAAGATATCCGATTTTTGACATGTACGAATGAAGTTATGAATTTATTTTGATTATAGTCAAATTGTCAAGGTCGGCCAGCAAACTCATGTAGGCTCAGAAGCCCAACAATCACGTCTATTCATCCTCAACATTTGCCTATAATGTTTTGACTGTGTTGACCTGGTTTTGGTGTGATTTTGGGTGGAGGAATTCTGTCCTAGCAGGTTGCAGATCTAGGCACAAGAACCGAGGCAACCTGACCTCTTGTTTGACCAACATTCACTGTACTAGGGCTGGCTGCAGGGTTGACCAGTTTTGATTGGACTTTTTCAGAATGTTTTGGGTTGATTAGACTTGCTGTTGGAGGCCGAAGTTGATTGGGTTTTGACCGAGCTGAATCGAGGAAGAAATCTGCCCTGTTGACCAGCGTTGACTTTTTTGGTTAGGGCTCTTCTGCTGCTGTTATAAATGATCAGAATTTGTAAATTGTACTATCTCTCTCTGCTGAACTATTAAAGACTAAAAGAAGATTTGATCAAGGGTTTCCCCACATTGGGGTTTGTCCTTGGCTGGTGCCACATCTTGTGTCCTCTTGTCTTCTACTGTTTATGTTTATGCTCTGTCAACATTTTACTTACATGTTTATGTGATTGCTAAACTGAAATTGATATTGGGCTCATAAAGAAATAGAAGTAAAATTGCTCTAATGCATAGAACATACCATTGTTGCCTAAAATTAACATAGTATCAGAGCTGAGGTGAAGACAAAGCCCAATCGCCAAAGACAGTTGGACAAGGACAAAAGACTCAATGGGTTTCTCATCCTACTTCCCAGCTGAATACAAGCTCCAAGATAAATCTAACTATCATGGATGAAAGATGTTGCTTGATTTGAACTTGGAAGAGAAGGAAGTGATGGATTATGTGCAGGGTAAAATCCCTGAGCTTCCTTCAAATGCACCAGCTGTTGCAAAGACCAAGTACAATAAGGCTGAAGTCAAAGCGAATATGATTATCAGGGATTCCATTGACAAGCATCTGGTGGCCTATATCTCTGAATTGAAGACCTCCAACGAGATATACGACAGGTTGGTCGACATGTTCAAGGTTAGTAATGCTAATCAAATTCTCTTTCTCAAAAATAAGTTGAAGGATATTAAGAAGGGCAAGGACGAGGACATTCAATCCTATTTCTTGAGGATTACTGAAATCAAGAATGATCTACTCTTGAAAGGAGAAGTCATTCTTGACAAGGAACTTACTCTCACCACCCTTGGAGGACTCCCACCTGAATGTTATGTATTTAGAACCACTATACTCAACAATGATCGAATTCCAGGGTTTGAGGAATTGATGTCGAGATGCATTCAAGAAGAAACAAGAATGGTGGAGCAAGAAATGCCTGCTAATAGAAGCACAATCCCACTGCATTCTCCGCTCATTCCAAGAGGAGGAATAATGCAGGGTCTAAAGGTCATTTCCATGGAAAGCCTGGATCTAAGGGATGAAGGAAGGGCAGGTGCTTTGTTTGCAATAAGTTTGGCCACTATGCAAGGGAGTGCCCTAATAAAAGGGATACACCTCAAGATGATGACCATCATAACAACTCCAGGGGCAACTTCAACAACAACAACAACAACAACAATCAAAGGAATGGCAGGTCCAATGGCAAAGGAAAAAGGAATGCGAGACCTCAAGGAAATGGTCGACCCTCCGAGAAATCGAGGAACTCTAGGTATGATGAATCCAGTGTTGTTAACAATAAGCAAAAAAAGTACTATCTTATGTCGGCCCTCTCCACTGCCTCTCCTCCAGACACTTTGGGAAATTGGCTGATTGATAGTGGTGCCTCAAGGCACTTCACTAGATATAAGGAAGCCCCCTCTAATCTGATAGAAAAGGATACAAACTTGGAGATCATCCTTGGAGACGATGCCACCTATCCCGTGAAGGGAGTAGGGAATATCAATTGAATCAAGGTAACACTATTCATTTGAAAGAAGTACTATATGTACCCGATCTCAAGAAGAACCTGATGTCCATTTCAGCAATGAAAGATAAAGGATTCAATGTGGCTTTTATCGATGGAAAGGTACGTGTTTGGAAAAGAAATTTCAAGGATGCTTTTACTCTTGGGTTCAGGGTTGACAGTTTTTATCAAGTTGGAGGAAGTCCATTGGGAGCCATGTCTTGCGACACATCTCTACAACCTGAACTATGGCACTGGAGGTTCGCCCATTTTCATTATAAGGCCCTACTCGATGTGAGATAGATGGTGACAGGTATGCTCGAGTACAAAGTAGAGCATGAAGGTGTATGTTTGGGATGTGCCGAAGGAAAACTTACAAGGGTACCATTCCCCTCAAGTAACAGCAAGACCACAGACATATTGCAACTGATCCACTCCGACATATCTAGTATGATGCCCGTAAACTCCTTGGGAGGATACTTATATTATCTCACCTTTGTGGATGATTACTGTCGCAAGTCCTGGATCTACTACTTGAAGAAGAAGGATGAAGTGTTCACCTAGTTCCGATATTTCAAAGCCTTGATCGAAAACCAATTCGGGAAGAAAATCAAGGTTTTGAGGACTGATAATGGGACTGAGTATGAATCCAATGAATTCCAAGATTATTGCAGAGAAGCTGGCATTAAGAGGGAGACTACAACGCCATACACTCTCGAACAGAATGGTGTGGCTGAAAGGAAGAATCGCTCTATTGTAGAAGCTGTCCGTGCCATGCTTCATTATCAAGGCCTTCTGAAGTTTCTATGGGGTTTATGTTTAAAACCGATCCCCTCATCAAGCATTGGACTCTAAGACTCCCGAAGAAATGTTCACTGGTAAGAAACTCGATGTCTCTCATTTTAGAATTTTTGGAAGCCCCGTATATTTTCATGTGTCAAAAGAGAAAAAAAGCAAATTGGGTGCATTTGTGAAGAAAGGAATCTTTGTGGGCTATAGTGAAAATTCTAAGGGATATAGAATTTGTGGCTGGTCAAAAGGAAGTTGAGATAAGTCATGACGTCACCTTCGACGAAGATATGGTCCTCAGGAAGATCAACAACTTTCCTATCGTAAGGAAGGACAAAGAAGTTAACATCGGAAATAAGGGTGAAAAAGAGGACAAAACGATGCCTGATGTTGATGAACCTATGGATCCTATTGATCCACTCCCTCATGAGCCTTCCTCCGCCAAGAGGAGACCCTCATGGCTTAGGGAGACTCTCGAAGATGCCGAGAGGCACATTGCACCAAGGGGGACTTTCTGTGAAAGCAAGAAGCCGAACAGGTACTAAGGATATTTGACTGCCATTAGCACTATCATTCAAAATGAGCCTTCATGATTCGAAAAAGTCGTGAAGCAACAAGTATGGAAGGATACTATGAATGAAGAATACTAGTCAATTATGAAGAATGATGTCTAGGAAGTGGTCCTTAGACCCCAGGACAAATCAGTTGTCACTTCAAAGTGGCTCTACAAAATCAAGCATGGAGCTGACGGAAGTGCAGAAAAGTTCAAGGCTCGCTTTGTTGCTTGAGGCTTCTCTCAAAAGGAAGGTGTAGATTACGATGATATATTTTCTTCTGTTGCCTAATACACCACCATCCGCTCGATCCATGAGACCGCCTTCTTGCATGGTTCAATCAAAGAGGAAGTCTATGTGGAACAACCCAAGGGGTTTGAAGTTCATGATAGGGAATCTCATGTATGCAGGTTGAAGAAAGCTCTCTATGGATTGAAGCAAGCACCCCGGGCTGGGTATGAGAGGATCGATAGCTATCTAATGAAGTTGGGATTTACTAGAAGTGAAGTCGATCCAAACCTCTACTTTAAGGTTGAAAATGATAAACCTCTCATTCTGGTACTTTATGTGGACAACCTCTTTTTGACAGGTGCAGATCCTTTCATTCACAAATGTAAGAGGGAGTTGGCTTCTAAATTTGAGTTGAGGGACCTAGGACCGATGCACTATTTCCTAGGGTTGGAGGTCTGGCAAAAGTCAGGTGAACTTTTCCTCTCTCAAAGAAAATATGTTGTGAAGATATTGGAAAGATTTGGGATGCTAGACTGCAAGCCTGTGACTACTCTGATAGAACTTAACTTTAAGAAGTTATGTGGTAGTGCTACTGGACTTGAATTGGGAAATGCTTCTGAGTATCATCAACTCATAGGAGCACTGATGTTCTTGGTGAACTCTTGTCTGGACATATGATTTGCAGTTAACACATTGAGCCAATACATGGTTGAGCCTCATCATATACATTGGATTGTCGCCAAGAATCTTCAAAGATATCTTTGGGGCACAATCACTCATGGACTGAGATACATTGCCAGAAATGTGAGCTGCATGGTTATTCTGATGTTGATTGGGCTGGCAGTGTGGTGGATTGCAAGCGCACTCATGGATGTTGTTTTTATTTGGGTTCTGATTTGATATCCTGGATGAGCAGGAAGCAGAAATCGGTTGCCTTGAGCACCGCTGAGGCCGAATACATAGCTGCTAGTATGGCCTTCTGTGAAGCTGTCTGGTTGAGGAAGCTCTTCAGTGAGCTATGTGGACATGTGCTGGATACCACCATGATCTTTTGCGACAACTAGAGTGGGATCCAATTATCAAAGAATCTCGTGTTTCATGATCGCTTCAAGCATATAGATATTAGGTACCACTTTATTTGGGATATGGTACAATGAGGAGCAATAAGGCTCCATCACATTGGGACTGATGAGCAGGTCGCCGATATTCTGACAAAGCCCCTGGGGAAGGTCAAATTCTTGGCCTCCCGAGAACGAATTGGGGTCGTGGAGAGACCCTCTTATGAGGGTCTTGTATGAGATGGACATTGAGCTCTGGGAGCTCTGGGGGGCTTGGGGTACTTCTTGGAGAGGTGAGCAACCATAGGGTTAGTGGTTCAACCTTCCCTTAGTTGTTTGTTGTGTATAGGGTGAGTGGATCATCCTTCTCCTGTGATACCCCTTGGTGAGATGTGAGCGAGACGAGTGGTTCATCCTTCTCTTGCTAAGACATCCTACCCATGCAGTCTGGGACTTATGGGAAGTACCTCTCATCTGGCCAATGAGTAGGGAAATGAGGATACGGGCCATAATACTACCGATGGACTCATCGTGTACTATCGTACTCCCTATGCTAAGATGTCAGATATTGATTTGGGATCAATAGGAATTGACTTCGGGTCAGTAAGAGTGGTATGAGACACTCTCTTTTGATTGAGACTAACTTTGGGTCAGTAGAGAATGATATGATACATTCTCAATCACTTCTTCTTCTTCATAGTTCAGCAGAGAAGTGCAAAGCAGTGCATGGATGGCAGAGATGATAAAGATTGGCAAGTGGATTAGCAGGTGGAGTTTTCCCTAGTTGAGAGGGAGTGCTAAATTGGCAACTAGGGCCAAACTCCACATGGGTCACCTTATTTATGACCACTAATATTAATCTTGGATTCCTCTCTCTGAGAGGTGTGTGATCTAAAGATCATCTGATTTTGACATTTACGAATGAAGTTATGAATTTATTTTGATTATGGTCAAATTGTCAAGGTCGGCCAACAAACTCATGTAGGCTCAGAAGCCCAACAATCACATCTATTCATCCTCAACGTTTGCCTATAATGTCTTGATTGCGTTGACCAAGCGTTGACCTGGTTTTGGTGTGATTTTGGGTGGAGGAATTCTGTCCTAGCAAGTCGCAGATTTGGGCACAAGAACCGAGGCAATCTGATCTCCTGTTTGACCAGCATTAACTGTACTAGGGCTGGCCGCAGGGTTGACTAGTTTTGATTGAAATTTTTTGGACTGATTAGACTTGCTGTTGGAGGCCGAAGTTGACTGGGTTTTGACCGAGCTGAATTGAGGAAGAAATTTGCCCTGTTGACCAGCGATGACTTTTCTGGTTAGGGCTATTTTGCTACTGTTATAAATTATCAAAATCTGGAAATTGTACTATCTCTCTCTGTTGAACTATTGAAGATTAGAAGAAGATTTGATCAAGGGTTTCCCCACATTGGGGTTTATTTCTCGTTGGTGCCACATCTTGTGCCCTCTTGTCTTGGCTTGTCTTCTACTGTTTATGTTTATGTTCTATCAACATTTAATTACATGTTTATGTGATTGCTAAACTGAAGTTGGTATTGGGCTTATAAAGAAATTGAAGTAAAATTGCTCTAAGGCATAGAACATACCATTGTTGCTTAAAATTAACATATGCTTATGGTACTTGGTGTGTGTATGGATGGTTTTTAGCCTATATGCTCAGGTGTAGGGCCTATCATTGATGATTTGATGGTTATGCAGGCGTTGGAGAAGTTGTGGAGCAGTTTGTGTTGAAAATGGTAACTAGGTTCGACCTTCATACATATATTTGAGATGTACTTATCAAAAGAATGAAGAAAATATTATTATTATTATTATTATTATGACTTATTAAAGCATGGGTTTCATGCTTGGGTCATCATGTTTTAGGTCAAAGTTTCCATTTTGATTACTTTTAGGATTTATTCTAAGTCATTAGAGTCATTGTAAATTTAAAGAGACCCTTCTTGGGCTTTCTGATCATTTAAAAATAATTATATTTGAGTCAAAAATGAATTTAGTCTCCTCCACACCAAGTCAGCCTCAAGAAGATCAAGTCGGCCTCAAGAAAAGTAATTTGACCTCATGGAAGGGCTATAAATACAAGGAGTTCGAATTCTTTTGGAGCATCTCATTTCTCTCTCACATAGTTCAATCTTTGAAGCTGGAAGCTGGAAAAGTGTGAAATTGTCTAAGGGTTGGAAAAGAAGCTGGAAAGAAGTGCGAGTTTCTGGAAGAAGATAGAAGGGCTAAAGATCGAAATTTTGGGACAAGTCTCACTCAATTCCGAGGTGTATCAAGAGAGATCGAAGTCTTCCAAGTTTGGTCGAAGCTGCTTCTGTTACATCTGCTAGGTCAAAGCTGCTGCTGATGTTGCTAGGTTGAAGTTGCTTGTGAAGGGCTGACATCTGCAAGAAGGATTGAGGGCCGACTTGGTGTGGAATGAATCTCTGTTTGGGTCTAGAGTCTTGGATTATCTTGAGAAACTATTGAAGGAAGAATTGTTGACTGGGTTTTCCCCTAGATAGGGGTTTTGCCTTGGCTGTTTGCCTACATTTGTTGTCCTTGTGTTATTGTTTTTTGGTAATTACTTGATGAACTAAAAGATAAAAGAAGAACATAAAGATAAAATAATCACAAGTAATTATCTATATAAGAAAATCTTTTTGCCTTTCTGATTTTCTAATAGTTTGATGGCTTAGGTGTGAGTGCAGTTGTTGGTTGGCATTCAAGTCAACCTAGTTTGACTTGTGATGATGTCGGTGATGTCGCAGTGGTTTGCTGAAGTGTTGTAGAGGTTACATTGGTTCCTTGAGGAATTACTGATGATGATCAAGCTATGGAAGAAGTTTGGGCAGACTCTGAGCTAAGGAAAGTTGATTTTGGTCATCCTCTGCCCCAGTCGCTTGGATGATGGGTTACGGGAGCGATTGGAATTCCCAGTCGCTGGTAGGCATTGTTATGGGAGCGACTGCAGTGTAATTCTCACAGGCTTGTGCGTGCGACCGAAAGAAAAAACAAAATTTACTCCGCATGTCTCGCGCACATCGGGTGTTTTTGTTTGTTTGTTTAAATTCTTTCATATTTATGGCTTGTCTTGTTCGAGACTTATCATGTAAAGGTCGGAAAAAGGTTATTGAACTTCTAGAAGATGGTTAAAAGAGAATATTCATTAGTAAGTGAAATTAATGGCTAGATTGAGTCAAGAAGCAATGAACCAGACCACTTCCAACATATGAGCAAAGCTCCACTACATAATTGTAATTATTGATTTAACCATTACAAAAGATTACAAGCAGACAGAGTTCATGAGGTTATTGGTTGGTTCTCTTGTGTAAGAAAATTGCCATAGTGTTTTGGAGAACTAGTGGTGAGGAGAGTGAATTTGCTGTATGAGAGTGTGCAGGGAGGTGTAGCAATAGCAGAGACAGAAGTATGCATGGCTAGAGACTATTTGTATGCAGAAGAAAAGTGACAAAATTATTAAGGATTTTGCCAATGTGTTTGTGATTGCAGAGGAAGAATTTTATTTGAGTTTATATGTGCTACTACTGATATGATTGTGATGGATTGGCTGCAATAATGTTGTGTTTTTATAGGGCAATCTTATGTTGCATCATTGAGATTTTGCATCTAGATTATTTGCAGCTAATGTATTGAGGCTATGTGAGTTGAGGATGGTGTGTGGATGGAGAGAGATCTATGATTTGAGTTTGATTCAATGATTGATGTTTTGTATTGAGAGTGTTGATAATGTGCTATGATGATATTGCTGTTATGATGTTCATGTTGAGCAACTCTGGGGTTCCAATTTGAAAATGCAAGAAAGATGAACCACATAGAGAAGTGGGGTGGGTGCTCCCACAAAACAAGTATTGAGAACATATTTCTTCATAAGTCCAATTAGAGTTGGGCAAGGCTCGATGGTCGTGGAGGCTTGCAGTGGATGGTGGTCCGTAGAGTCGTGAGATGGAGATCAAAGTTCCTTTCAGATAGTTGCCATATTGTACTCTCTATGTAATGATTTGCTTGACAGATAATAAAATATATTGAGTAGCGCAACAACCACAAGAGAGGTTTTTGACCCAAAGGGGGTTTTCTACTAGAAATATCTTGTGTCCTCTTGTGCATGTTTCTTTGGTTATTTCTTATGGTTCTCATGTGTTTTTCTATATGATTTAATCTACTGATGGGTTAATGAGTGTTGTGTTTCAGTAATTGGAAAAATATTTAAAAGTTAACAAAAATAGTCACTACTGATTCACCCCCTCCTCAGTAGTGAGCACATTTCTAACAATTGGTATTAGAGCAGGTGCTCTTTAGTAAATCTTGACCGCTTGGAGACTAGAGCGCAGGATTATGGCAAAAAACAAGAGGAAACAATCTCATAAGAAGAAGAGCTGCAAATAATCCAAGAATGCCGCAAAACCAAAAGAACCTCTTCTGCTGGTAAAAGGTATGGAAAATAATATTTTTAGTCATGGGCATTTTCCTTGCCAATCTAGTGCTGATGATTTTGGGGATATTGAAGAAGTTGATTCCTTAAGAAGCGAGGAAGGTGTATTTCTAATGCAGGAATCTGAAGGTGAAGAGCTTAGAAGAATAGTGACCCTTGCAGCCAAAAACAAAGCTCAAGCAAGGTTGATAGAAGAGCTTAAGATGGAGAACAAAGCTCTGAAGAAACTTCTTTAGATTCTTGAAGAGATAGAGCATACTTTCAAGGAAAAAAATTTTGATCTGAAAAATCAGTTGGAGAAAGCAAGGAGAATTGAAAAAGAGATTGACAGCCAGCTCAAAAATCAAATCAACCACGTGAGAAACTAGAATCTGAATTAGAAAAGAGCATCAAGAGAACAAATGAGGCAACAATTTAAGAGCCCAAAGCAAAAAGTTTGAGCAGCAATGAAGGAAATGCTAGCAAAATCAAGTGCCAAGTCAAGAGCCCAAAAATGTACCAAGGGAAGATATGAGACATGTTAAATGTTTTAGTTGTCAAAAACTTGGGCACATTTTAGTCAATTGCAGGAACAAAAAAAGAATAATTTAGAGTAAAATAAGCAGCCAAATAAGGAGCATCCTTAAAGATCAGTCCCTTTAGTTTTCAGCTATAAAAATTTCTTTTATGGGTACTGTTCTTATGTAATGATTTTGGTCATAAAAGTGCTGATTGTAGGACCTATGGAGCAAGGAGTAGAAATCGGATCAATAAAAAATCTAAATATTTTCTGATGTTTCTTGGGCACATTAGATGTTATGTTTGTGATAATGTGGGCTATAAGGCCAATGATTGCAAGCTTCCCATGCATTTCAAGCAATCAAATCAAAGGAATAAAGTCATGCAAAGCCAATCAAACAAGAAGCCAAATAAGAATATGCATGCCAAGGATTAACCTCACAAAATTTGGAGAAGAAAGGAGCAACAAAACACTCCCACTAGAAACTGAGGCCTGCATGGTCTCAGGGGGAGCATCTCATATGCTTCCAATTTCTACTAGTTTATTGATGGCATCATGGTCCATGCTAGCACATGAAGAAAACATTTTTTTTTTGAAAAAGTTGCTATGCCATGTAGTTATCTAATCTTGATCGTTGGAGGAGCTATTAGAGTTTGTGGAGTATATATTTTGAGTCTGCATGGCTCTTCATAGTTTTTGTATCAGTTAGCATGCAGTTGATTATTTTTAGATTGATGGTTGTTTTGAACATTCATGCAAACTTGCCTTTATATGAAAGCATTGTATGTTATTAGCGAGAGAGATCGACATGCATTAGCTCTAGTGTTTAGAAGCCACAATACAGGCATTTGATACAAGGTTACCTTGTTCATCGATTAGTGCATTTAGAACAATGGTGATCATTTCTTTATCAGATATTATCTCTCCTAGATCTTGAAGTTGATTCCTTATTTGGGATGCTTTTGCAAGACATGTAGATATCCCTTCATCTTTTGCTGCTTTCAATTTGTATAGTCAGATCTGAGTGATATGATTTTTCCTGTTAGGCTTTCAGAAAATAGTTCTACTAGCTTATCATATATCCCTTTTGATGTCTCCAACTCTGTTATATAGGGGTTGAAGGAATCCTTGATAGACTCTATAAGAATCCTTTGAGCCCTTATATCCTTTTTCATATATTTAGATAGTGCTTGCCCTTCAGATGGTTTGGAGACTTTGCCATTGACATGATCAATAACTTCATTTTCCTTGAGGACTAAGTCTATCCTCCTTTTCCATGCAAGGAAGTTCGACGACCCAACCAACTTGTTGTTATCCTCGCAAAATGAAGTCATTTTACTAGATTTAGTTATAGAAATAGAAATGCTTGTCAAGTGAAGACGAGCTCTTCAACTTGATGCCTTTGTTGATGATGACTTCTTGATGATGCCTTGATGCTTCTTGGATGATCTTCTTCAAGGATAAGGATTTTCTTTTTGATATGAAATCCTTGCTTCAATGAGAGGGAGATTGCCTTGATATCTTTGATGATGACAATGCCTTTGATCTAGCTTCCCTTGGATGAGTAGACTTCAAAATGCTTCAATTTGTATTCCTTTCTTTGAGTAGAGATAGGGTCTTTGAGATCTTCTTCTTTGATGTGATGATAGAGCGAAGATCCCAAAAAAGTTCCAATAGTAGATGCCTTCTTTGATCGAACTAGGGTTTTGACTTTCTTCAAGATGATGATGTGATCCTTGTCCTTGAGGTGCTCTTGAGGTGAGTGGTCTTTGATGATCTTCAAGATGATCTCTTTATACTCCAACCATTGAGTGTCCTTCGATGAGTTGCCCTTCCTTGACTTGTCACCTTAGCTCTGATTCCATGTTGAGAAATCTAGGAGCAACAGTATAGGTGATTTCTCTTACTTATGGTAACTACTTGTGAAGTCTTTTTACTTTTATTACTTAATTTCTTGATTATTATTGTGTTCTCTTCATCAAACAACTACCAAAACATAATGAACAATGAGACAAAGGACACAAGATATATGTTATCAGTCAGGGCCAAAACCTCTCCAAACTTGAGAGGAAAACCCATAGAATTCTTCTTCTTATAGAATCTTCAATTTGACCAATTCCAAGACCTAGACCCTTGACCAAAAACTCCTCCAAGACCAAGTCAATCCTTGCTTCAAGTCAAAGTCAACTTCTTGATATTGCTGCAATCTCTCCTTTGTTCTTGACCCTCAGCACTAAAACCCTAGATTGAGATTCTCGGCCTTTGTGCCCATAATTCTCAGCTTCCTGCAGCTGAACACACTTTTCCCACATGTAACAAAATTAGGGCAACTTTAGCCCTCCTCCTTCGCTTGGATTGATCTAGCTTCTCTGTAATTTCGACCTTCAAGAAAGTTCCTTTCCTTGACTTGTTTCGGTTCCTTTGAGATGATTATACTTTGAATTTCCTATAGTGAGATGAACCCTAGTTCCCTCGCACGTGTGAACACCCGGGTGGGGTATGTACTTTGGAGAGACAATGATGATGGTGTCTATACATCATTGGTCTCGCCAACATTGTGCTCTGATCTTGTGGAGAGATAAAGTTGTTAGTCAAGGCCTTGCAATGTGACAATGTTGGTTCTTATGATGCTAGACAGATGGGTCACCAATTTGACTCTTGTTATGAGATCTCTTCAGATTGAGAATGACCATTTACCTTTAATGAATACCTCCCTAGTTAAGAGGGAGTGGTGAAAATTGTGTAACTAGGTTCGTGTTGAATTTTCTAAGTCTACCCATTAGAAAGTTAATCTGTATTTTGCTAGTTTATTTCTTCTACTAAACATTTAAACACCTAAATAAACACAATACAATCACAACATCTATAGATCATCAGTTGAAAGAAAACAAACACACAAATGACACTGTTATTTTTGGACAAATGTCCCTGGAAAAACCTAATGCGGGAAAACCGATGCAGCTATTTTGAGGGTCTATTATTATGCAGTATTTCCTTGAGTACAACTGGTTGCCTAACCGGCTCACCCGACAGAGAAAAATACATGGCAACAATACCTCTATATTCAGAAATAGGTATTCAAAAAACTTGTCCCACGAAACCCTCTCCGGTGATGCTGAAGCTCAGTGCTGTGGCCCTTCTGGCCTCTGTGTCAGCCTCCTGCTGACCTGCGTCAGCCCCAGGACCCTTTGCATCAGCCATTTGAGGCATTGCACAGCCTCTAGGACCCTCTGTGTCACTTCCAACAGCGTCTGTGTGGATGACGCAGTCCCTCTGTCCTCTGCGCTATGTCTGCTGGGCTCTACGTGGCCTAAATTGGCTGCTGCTCTCCTTCTCTGCTTTTGCGCTGGTTTCTCAGTACTGTCTCTGCCTCTTTGTCCAGTACTCATTGCCCCTTGCTGTTGATCACTGATTCACTTTTGCTAGAACCCTGCTTAGCAAAATGAATGACTGATCACTTTGGTGTGTTCTCCAACGGAACCTCAAGCCTCCTCTTAATATTTTTCCTGTATGGTCCTTCAACCGCCAGATTAAATCTTTAATCAATGCTAAGATTAGATTTGGCATGATCCATGACTTTTTGGAACCTTCTAACTAGTTTTATATTAATACCCATTAATATTTTATTTTTTCCTAATTTAGACTTAAGAAACTCCATTCAAAATATTAATTATTTTAATATCTCCCAAACGGCTACAAAGCTGTCCAACCATTTTGGAGTCTTGGAGATCTCATGTGCTTTAGCCTCTCCACCAATTTTCATGGCTAGAGCACATCCGATGCTACCCCAAATCAACACTCTCTCTTAGCGAGGACTGTGCTCTAGTAATACTCCACACTAAGCATCACCCTGATCATCTGACACCGGTACTTGTGTTGATGCTAGGCCTCCCTGCCCAACATCCTTTGCACTGCTGCTCCCTGTACTGCTGCCCATGGCCCTGCCACTGCCACTGCTGCATTTGTACGACATCTCCTTCTGCATCTGTGCAGCTGTTGTTCCATGCTCCCAGCACTGCATCTGCATTGCAACTCCCTCTCATCACGCTGCATCGTGCTACTGCTAACTGCTACTGCACTGCAACGTAGTTACTGAGAAGTAACTAACTGATCCACCCAACTTTTGAGATCCCTGTCAAGCTAGAAACACTCCAGATGCGAAAGCTCTCTTTGCTGCTAACAAGTGCTCCCTCCACTGACCTCTGCGCTGCTGCAACAACTCCCTGCATCTCGCACCATTGCACACCTCTCTGTGCCATCCTGCACTGGTGCAACACTCCTGTGCCTCTCGCACTATTGTAGCCTGCTAGCCTCGTGCTACCCGGGGACTACTGCACTGTAGCACTCTCTGTCGCTTCATCCACATCCGTCTCAACCTACATTCGCTAGTCTTGCTACTCCTCTTCGGGGTTCTCGTAGCAAGGTATAATCCAAGAGGTTGGGTACCTCAAGGATCTTGCCCCTCATCGCCCGTAGTCTTTCTGACCACATCTCGATGTCTGCCCACCTCTTCTCTAGAGGTACATGAGCACTCATGGCACAATCGTCATCCTCCTTGACTTCTTTCTCTGCCTTCGTTGGCATTGCCTTAGACTTTGAAGCCTCTCCCTTGTTCTTTTTCCTCGGACATTGGTTCACATAGTGACCTAGTTCCCCATGGTGGAAGCACTTGACCTTGGAGAGGTCCTTCTTCTTCCTCTTCTCCTGCTTTCCCACAGATGCCAAAGCCGCATTCTCTTCCTCTTCCTTCTTGATCCTGACCCCTTTGCTGCTACTTCTCGCCTTGGTCAGTCGTCTGATCTCTTCTTGACGAAGAGCCACCCATAGTTCTTCCCAATCTGGAAGACTCTCCCCGCCCAATATGCTCTAGACAAATGCCTCCCACTCTTTGGAGACTGCGTTAAGTGCGGTCCTCACTATCAACTCCTGATTTGATGTGGCCTTTATGGAAGTCAGTTGGTCATGGATCTCCTTCAACCAATCGAGGAAGACATCTATCTGCTCTCCCTTCTGCATTTGGTATAACCTTAGCTGATTCTCCAGTAGCATCTTCCCCTGCAGGAAAGTATGCTGGTACAATGTCTTCAAAGTGTCCCACATCTCCTTTGCCGTTTTCTTCTTGGAAATATGTTGGACCACATGATCCTTGACCCCATCAAGGAGGATGCACTTTGCCTTAGCCATTGCCTCCTCGTACCTTTCATTAGCTACCGGGTCAACTGGGATAACCATTACTCTTAAGGCGAAGCCCTTGATACAATGTCTGTCTAGAATGGACAAGATCCTAGCCTTACAGACTACAAAGTTGGATGCTCTGTCCAACCTGTCCTAATCTCTTAGCCCATTCACGACCATCTCTCTGCTCTTCTTTGTTGACTCCTCTGAGTCTCCGGAAGTTCTCGATTCGACTCTGCTGAGTCTCTCTACTTTCCGTTTGGAAGTTCTCGTTTCGACTCCTCTGGTCTCTCTACTTCCCGTTTGGAAGTTCTCTTCTGGACTCCCTTTGAGTCCCGATTTCCCTCCTGGAAATCCTTTTGCCAATCGTCAGGGTGCCCCTCTTCAATCGTCTGTGCAACTGCAACACTGATCCAGATTCGTTGGCTAGAAATCTGCCTCGACAACAACTCCCTCTACCTTGGTTTTTCCCTGTTAGGTACTGTTCTGACCACAGTACCCCACCAACTTCGCTCCTGCAAACTGCCCACAGCTTCCTTTGCCCCAACATTGAAGGATTGAGCCTCTTGGCTCTGCGCAATCTCGGCACCGGCAAAATCGCTTCCTCAACCAACTGCGTCATCCCTCTTGGCCTCTGCGTGGCTCTGCGTGAGCCTATTTTTGCCCTCCTTAGCTTCTGTGCTGGCCTCTCTCAGGCCCAGACTAATGACGCAATCCCTTTGCGTCAACCCTTCCTCTGTCGCTTTTTGCAAGGATCAACTCTATCACTCGGGACAACTGAATCTGCTGCAAATGCTCTGCTCAGCTGATGCCTTCAACTCTCATGTGATCTGCAACTTGCCTCTGATACAAGTAAACTGAACCTCAACTCATTAACTCGAATTGAGTGACAAGTGCCATGTCATATTAGTTAATTCTGAGGAAAAAATCAAAATTGAGACTTTTCTTGCTGCATTTTCAACATTGGGATGGGGTAGTTCATCACCCATTAGGGGTTGGGACATGTAAGGGTTCCTTGTCTTCTATGAAATCGAGCAACATTGGCCCAGGAACCGAGTGATGGTCATATGAGAGAGGTAGAGTTCATGCTTGGCTTTTGCCTGCATGCTAATTTGTAAGTCCCAACCATCTTTTGCATTTTGATTTTTCTTTTGTTTTTCTTGTGGCCATCATATGCTCTTTTTGTTTCTTTTAGCTCAATCAACCTCTCAGGGTGCATTTCCAGGCCCTACCCAAGTATGAGGATGGGTGATTACCAAATCCCAATGAGCCAATGGTTAGTTGAACCAAAAAAAGTGGGGTGGCATAAGGGGATCATAATGTAAGATGGAAAGTCGTAAGTATGGAATAGGGAAACATGGGGCTACACTATCTCAATCATGGATTCCGAGGTAGTGCCCCTTTCTAAAGCCATGGGCCATTAGGGGAGGTCCCACTGGACTAGGATTGAAAACTAACCCCCAATTTAAGGTGAGGGAACAAGACTACGACCAAAAGCCTTCTTTCTTCCAAGTTACGCCATAATCCATGTCAAAATGCCAACTACAAACAAGCATAAGCACCCAATTGCAAAATGATTAAAGTACCTTTTGATCAGAAGCCCACCTTCCAATGTGTGCTCTTGACAAATGGACGAGGAGACATATGACAGATGTAGGTGGCAGAGATATGAATGACACGTCACATTGGCTACAAGGTGGGTGTCAAGGGCTGCTAGCTACCGGATGGAAGAGATGAATAGGAGAAAAGTTTCTCTTAGGGGCCACCCACTTTTGGTGGGTAACATCTGGCTCCAACTGGGACATGAGCTCACTATAGAGCGCATGATCCATGTACTAGAAAAGGGAGTTCATGAGAACTCCAACAATTTCTTGGGACCGCAGACCTGTAACCTGCACATTACAATACAACTATGTGGAAGCAAATGCACTAGGCATAGGGTATCACACATGTTTTTCATATTAGTAATAAATCCATATGGAAAAGAAATATATGCTAAATGCAAGTTTAATCTATGTGCAAGACTGCAATCTAATGTAGCATTAGAACATGATAAGATGATATTAGTTATGCAAAAGGAATATGCAATGCACCTACACTAGGAGTTGGCCATTCATCGGGAGGGGAATCGGTTCTGCTTTGAGAGTCTCAAGATGACAAACATTAATACTTCCTATATCCAATATTCTATTCGAACTAATCCTCCAACTGTTGAGCTTTTTCGGCATGCCAGGCTTTTCCCTTCTCTTGTCCCATAAGAGGACCATGGTCCTAGGATCTAAGGCTCAAGCCCTAGTTTGTTTGTTGAAAGCATTCTTCATCTTCTCTTGGTTTTGACCTAGCTAGTCAATATCCCTTCCATACATCTCATCAACTTCTATGATTTGGTCAATCCTTGATTGCATAGCATGATGTTGGTCATGGAATGTTTTCAAGCACTCAAGCACAAGTAATTTCAATTGAATAGGTAGTTGCACCTTAGCCCCATATACTTGTTGAAATGGCCTATAACCAATGGAGGCTTTCATCGTGGTGTGGTCAACCCACAAGGCATACTTGATCTTACTATCCCAATTTCGCTTATTCTCGCCCATTGTTCTTTTGATGATCTTTATAAGGTTCTTATTACTAGAATCATATTGGCCATTTCCTTGAGGGTAGTAATTAGATGAGCGTGCTAGCACAATTCCATAGTCACAACACATCGATGCTAGTGCCATGGGGTCAAATGCTTCTGCATTGTCAATCACAATCTTGGCGAGGACACCAAACCTTGTGATGATTCTCTCCTCAAGGAAATCCATAACAACTTGATCAATGACTCTCTTGGTTGGTATGGATTCAACCCATTTTGTGAAATAGTTTGTGGCTGTGAGGATCCACTTGTGCCCATTGCTTGGATTGTCTTTGAACTCTCCAATGAAATCAAGACCCCATTGTTGGAAAGGTGTTCTACGGTGACACTTTTGAGGCGCAACCCAAGGAGCTATTGTTTACCAGTGAATAATTGGCATGGTTGGCACTTTTTGACGAAGTTCAAGGTATCATCAAAATAGTAGGTGAGTAATACCTTGCTCTTAATATTTTGTGTGTGGTGGTCTTGTTACCCACCATTTTGTGGGTGATATCTCTAGGCGATTTTTTTTTCTCCAAGATGGTCCTCACCTGGTAGCCAGAAGCCCCTTGCAGTAACCAACTATCTCATTGTGCTATTTCTTCACCACCTGAGTCAACCATGTGGTCCCTCACCCATCTGCCATGATCGTATGTTTGAAGGTGGACCTCCCGAACTTAAAGGTATGCCTTATCATTTGGTAATTGAATATTGTAGTTTGCTTATCATGGACACTTTTGGGCATGGATTAATGGGGGGATTTGGTGGAAAGAATGGGCTAGGTCTGTGCTGTTGTCCCATAGTCCCCTTTGGATGATTAACCTTGGATTCTAGTCCTGTGAGATCTCTTTTACTGACCATTTGGCTTTAGGGATTGTATTTCACTGGAAACCCTAATTTTGGTTGCGTGGTCCTGCTCCCTCATCCACATATATTACCCCCTTTCTACTCATTATTTACCCCATCCACTCATTATTACCCCATTCATCATTTCTCCCACCTGGGTCCACATTCCTCCACTAGGTCCACATAGGGCTAACTCTCCCTTTCCCCTTGCTTGCACCTTGGGTCAGGCTTGGAACGATGCAGCTAAAAAAGAAAATCAAAAGCAAAATTGGCTACATTCATCAGGAAAACGTACCACAAAATGCAAAAGATGGTCGGAACAAACACATTTAGCACGTGGGCAAAAGCCAACACATGAGCTCTACCCCATCATCATGGCCATCACCATGGTTCCTATAGGTTCTATCAGCCTCCATCATATAAGAATTCATGATTGTCCCAACCCCTGGTGAGCAATGAACCGCCCTACCTTAAAAGGGGGTATCCACTGCTATATCTCACACATCATGCTCTCACCCCTTGAGCCCCAAGTAGTTAATTAAAGAAAAATCATAAAAGGCAAAAGGCAAATAAAGAAGGGTGGAAAAATCAAGGTCGGGGCACCTCATGTACCACGATTGCTCCCTCCTATACATTATATACCCAAGTGTGGGCTTCCCTTTTACTAGTTACCCTTGTACTCTAGCATGTGGCCTAGGGCTACCCCTTCTCATCCCCTACTCCATTCACCTCTTTATCACATACCACCACTTTTTAAAGGATGTACCTTGGAAATATTATCCCCTTTAGAAGTAGAAACCACCTAATGGGATACTTGTTTAACCCCATTTGGAGTTTGGAGACATTAACACATGCCAAATCCCATTATGGAAGGGCATGCCATTATGAAGTCCCCACTTGTGGTCCATGGTTTGTAAGCTCTTTTACTCGATTTCCTTGATGACTTGTTGTACTGGAAGGCTAGGGGACACATTGGATCTTATGTAGGATTGCAGGTGGTCTCCATCGTAGGTTTGGTCTCCCTATACGAGGTCCTAACCCTCCAGAGGGCTACATTGGCACATATAAGGTGTGTGTTCAGAGCCATGGGCCTTCACAACAGTAGACAACATTCCATGGATCCCCAGAGATGTTTAGAGATTGGCTCGAGATCCACTTATTGGATGAGGAAAATGCACCTGGTTCACCTTTCCCCAGCCAACCCCGCAGATGTACCATGCACTTGGAAGCTGGCCCAGGACTTGTACGATGGTGTGGCATTACCTACATCATCATTTGAGCCCTTACAGATGGTATACAGACATCTTTGACTCATTTGGAGACCCATGAGGTTATTATTGTGCGCTCACACCCACTAGGAGCACCACAGGTTTATTGTTTGGAGAACAAGGGGCCACCCCCTTGTCCATCACTTTTGAGGGTCCTATTCTTCATTATGGCACCTATGGACCTCATCAGGTCTTTTGGAGGGCCCTACTACATGTATTGTTTATTATTTGACCTCTTGAGAGGCTTATTATTTCATTTATGAGCTAGTTTGGTTGGCTTGTTACCAAAAGTTAGGTTAGTAGCATATTATTTTATGTTTGGGGTTTATGTAGGCCTAAGAGACTAATTTGAACTCCTAATTAGTGTATAAATACAAGTGAGATGAGTCCATTTTTCATCATCACTTTGGATTGGATTACTCTTCTCTTTAGAGAATTTCGCACTTTTTCTGGGATGAAGAATTGGAGCATGGATGAATTTTGATGTTTGGATTGGAAGTTGGCCCAGGACTTGTACGATGGTGTGGCATTACCTACACCATCATTTGAGCCCTTACAGATGGTATACAAACATCTTCGACTCATTTGGAGACCCATGAGGTTATTATTGTGCGCCCACACCCACTAGGAGCACCACAGGTTTATTGTTTGGAGAACAAGGGGCCACCCCCTTGTCCATCACTTTTGAGGGTCCTATTCTTCATTATGTCACCTATGGACCTCATCAGGCCTCTTGGAGGGCCTTACTACATGTATTGTTTATCATTTAACTTCTTGAAAGGCTTATTATTTCATTTATGAGCTAGTTTGGTGGGCTTGTCACCAAAAGTTAGTTTAGTAGCACATTATTTTATGTTTGGGGTTTATGTAGGCCTAAGAGACTAATTCAAACTCCTAATTAGTGTATAAATACAAGTGAGATGAGTTCATTTTCTCATCATCACTTTGGATTGGATTACTCTTCTCTTTAGAGAATTTCGCACTTTTTCTGGGATGAAGAATTGGAGCATGGACGAATTTTGATGTTTGGATTGGAGTATTTTATCTTGGAGCTTCTTTATTGTCAAATTGTTGATGGTTGGATATGTTCTATTACATGTAAGTACACACTTTTAATGCTATTCTCGTTTTACTTTTGTCACATGCATTGAATGAGATTTTCACTATAATAAGGCTAATTGTGCTGCATTGCATAATTGCAAATTTGTGGAATTATTGTTTCTATATAGCATCTCTCAATGTTTGGGCCATGCATGTGAATGAAATCTCCTAGGGATAATTCCACCAGTGAATTTATCTTGATAAGCCATCTCTTTTTGCCAAGCGAAGTATAAAAGCTTTGAGGTCTCTTCTTCTTGCCCTAAAGGCTAAGCGAAGTAGTCCTTAAGGCCCCCTTGACTGAAATACAAGTTCCTTTCTCATCATTCTGCTAGACTCCATTTTCCCCAAGGGATTAAGGCACTAGTCCTCCAATAGGTGATCACTCAAAGAACATTTTTTTCCACCTTTCCCTCTCTCTTCTAGGTTTAGCCAAGTTGGGTCACCCAAGGCATCACTTTTCCGAAAAAATAGCCCAAGAAAAAGTTCGATCTCTTGGCCTCTACTGCGCTGTGTGTCCTCAAGGCCTCCTCTAATTTTGAAGCCATTTCGATGGTGGAGTTGTGAGATAATCCAAGCCCTAGCTCTGAGATCAAACTTTGTTGTGGTATTCCCTAGGCTAGCACGTCATAGGATCAATTTGATACTTCTAATTGGAAATTCTTGCTTTGATCCTTTCCCCTTCCTTGTTTGGGTTAAGAACATCATTGGTTGCTAGATTCTCTCCCCTTAACCTAGGTTGGGTCCACTTGGTCCTGTGTGGTCCCACACCTTTGAAAAGTCAATTCTTCAAGAATTATTTTGGAAGTCAAGTTCAATAAGGATTTTAGGATTGGGAAACCCCTTTACAAGGCATATTCCTCTAACCTAACCCTCAAATCCTCAGCTCCTTATTGTAGAATTCTTTGTACCTTGCTTAAAAAGCAAGTAAGCTCTATTCTTAACCCCTCTTCTATGAAAAGGATCATTAAGGTCACTTCACATCCATTGGTTGATTCATCCTTCACAACTGACTTTCTATATACCGGGTCTCCTCCCATTAGTGAAAGTTCGTAAAGAGTAGGGAGTCTTAGCTGAGGTGACAGTGGGCTGTCTCCATCGTTGACCTTGATATTGCAGTTGTCCCTTTTATGCCCCCTGCTTGTTTGAGCAGTAATAGGTCCTAGCAACATAATGTCCTCCACAAAAGCTCACGTGAAACTCTTTATTCAGGTTCTCAAATTCCATTTTGTTAATGCACCAAAGAATAATCCCATCTGGGCTCATCCAATTGAGGCCATCTTGAGTGGAACAATATTTAGCAACTTTTAGTCTAAGGGCCCTCCTTTTAAGATCCACTAGTCCAGGAGGGGCATATAAGTTTCACAGATAATAGATAATCTTAGAATGCTATTCATCGTTTTCAAGTGCCATAGTTGTGGCACATACTTGCTCACCTTCTCTTGCTTAGTTAGCCTTGCTATTTTTTGTAGTTAACATCTCGGCTAATCCCTACCCTTGAATGATCCTTTTGGGATGGATTTCCAAATTATATTCCTGGATTTTCACAACCCATTTGTCTCTTGATCCAAGGGAATCACTTTGGGATAAGGCATCATTCACTGCGGGGTATGGGACGAAAGGATGTATCCTACATAGGCCCAAAAGTACTGAAATGATTTTACAAGGGCATAAGCTTGTTCTTCAGTTAGAGTGTACCTTGTTTCTGCATCCCTAAATGTCTTTCTCTTGAAGGCTATGGGTCTTTCATTAACATCGTCATCTTTTTGCATCAAAATTCCAACAATTGTGTACTTAGATGCAAATGAATAAATAATAAAGTTTTTAGAATAATTGAGGCTAATGAGCACATGGGCCAAAGCTATTCTATTCTTGATTTCTTCGAAAAAACTATCTTTATCCCTATCCTAGATGTAGGGGACATCTTTCTTCAATAAGTCATTCATTTGTTTGACAATTTTAGCGAAATTTGGGATGAACCTTCTCACGAAATTAATTTTGTCGAAAAATGATCTCAAAGCCCCTTTATCCTTTGGAGGAGGGAGTTTCTTAATGGCTTCTATTTTTTCAGGATCAACACTAATCCCATCCTTAGAAACAATATGGCCGAGTAATTTCTCGTGATCTACTCCAAATATGCATTTCTTAGGATCAAGCGAAGTGTTGTATTGTCTACATTTTTCAAATACCTTAAATGTTTACAATGATCATGCCTTTCTTTGGAAGCAACTGACTGTCAAATTGTCTTGATATATTTCCATGAACTTTTCTATCACTTCTCGAAAGGCAAAATCCAAAGCTCTTTGAAAGGTAGACATGACATTTAGTAATAAAGAAGGCTTTTCAAGGAACTTTTAAGTTCCCCAAGGGGGTGGTGAATGTAGTTTTTAGTTGATCTTCTTCCTTAACCACTACTTGCTTGTACCCCGAGTGTTAGTTTCTGTAGCATCAGGTAGGTGTTCTATTCTCGACTTTGGTCAGAGAGGCTAAGAAACACAAGATCTCCAAAACCCAGAAAAGGTTTCGGGAGAAGATACCCAAAGACAACTCAATTAAGTTAATTGATCAATAATTAAATATTTCCCAAGTCTAACTTAGGAAAAGTGATTAATTAACAACAATTATTTGAGAAAGGTGAGAATGCTCTAGAAACTCACACGGATTGAGTTTGAGATGATCTTAGCTGTTGATGGAGATCTAATCATGGTCGTTGGTTCACCAAAGAGAGATTATTAGAGCAGGACACTAAGATGGAGATACACACACTAGTAGTGTGAGTTCCTTGGCAGATCGAGCTACCCAGTTGTAGAGATTGAGCAATGGAGAGAAGTTCGATCTAGAAGGAAGGTGTTAATTTTTAATGTACCTTGGACAAGTGGTTTCTCATGGGCTAGTCTCTACCTAGGGAAAAGTGTCCAAAATAATTCTTTTCCTAAGTGTGACTTTATAAAGTGAAAGTGACTTTATAAGTGGTAAAGTCAATGTGAAATTATAAAGTGAAAAGTGACTTTAGACATAAAGTACAATGTGGGTGCTTTTATTAATGGGTGAGTTAAAAAATAGAAAGTGAGAATTAAATGCACATTTATTCACATTCCTTGATCTAAATGAATTTGAGCCATTAGATCTTAGGGTTTCCCAAAAGTCATTTAGGCAAACAAAAGGGGGAAAAGAAAAGAGAAACTGCATTCATTCTTCATGAGCAGATTGGAGAAAGGAGACTGAGAGCTGGAGAAAAGTTTTGAAGGAGAAATTTGTTGCAGCAAGCTGAAGGAGTGATTTTTGGGCAGAGCTGGGCATGCAAATCAAGGCATAGAATATAGCAGAAGGTATAGTATGAACAACATTGAATGCTGTGAGCTGCATGTCGTTTGAGATAAGTTTTTGAAAAATATAATCTGTACAGTTCGTACAGTCATATCCGTACACTACATATTTTCAGCTTCAAGTGGGCATGGAAATCGAGGCAAAGTGGACACAGTTTTCAAGAAGTTTTGGGCCGAAGAGATAAGTTGTATTTTGCTTTTTTGTTTTGTCTGCAAATGTATTTTTCCTGAACTTGAAAAATAAATAAATTTGAAGAGCTCTCTGACAGGTTTTCCTCGGAGAAGATTGAAGGGGTTTTTCCTGGGTCTAAGTTGACCAAAAATTTGTGTGTATTTTTATTTGTGTTGCTGGAAGGTCGATTTTCCTATAAAAGTATTCCAATTGCAGATTGTAGATTAATTACATTAAAAGGGAATACCCAAGGGAAGGAGATTAATATCACTATGAACACAAATCACGAGGAAAATTGCATCATTGTTAATTTGACAAATCAACTATTAATTCCAGAGTCGAGCATAGGAGAAAGAACACATATTTTTGGAAAAAAAGAATATGAAATTAATGACTTACAAGTAATAATTGACAACTGTGAATGCACCACTCAATTCCGTGCCTTAATGATGTTTAACCAAAAATTTGACATTATTTTGGGTCAACCTTGGTTAAAAGAATTGGGTACGTTCATGTTTAATTTAGAAAGAAAGATTTTGATGTTTCCTTACAAAAGGACGATGACCATTTTTCAGGGTGTGACAATGAATTCAAAACCGATAAAGCCTTCATCAGAAGTCTTTAGGTATATTTCAGAATTAATGTTTCAAGGTAATAAAAAAACTATACCAAAAAAGCAGAAAGAGCTTGAAGAAGTCATCTCCAGTAAAGACAACGAAATTTCGCGCCTCAGAGAACACAATGAAAAACTACTCGAACAAGTTAAGAAAGTTAAATCCATAAAGAAGGAACTCAAGAAACACTTGTTGCAACAAAAAGAAGAAAATTTACGTTTAAAGAGCCTTAACCAAACATTATTAGAACAAATCAAGAGTTTTAAAAATGACGAGGCTACTAAGAATGAAATCAACAATCCAGAAAGCGAAGAGCTTTTACGTCTAAGGGATCATAACCAAAACCTACTTACACAAATAAAGAAGCTTAAACGTGACAAGATGTCACTTAATGACAAGTTAAGAACAAGTTCAAGAAGTAGTATCGAAGTCTCCAGTCGTTTCAATGTAAGTAGAAGAAAATGGAATGAATATCGATCGAGTGAATACCACAACTCAAGAAGAAGACACATCAGTTAAAGAAAAAACACACTAAAATGTTGAGACGAAGGAAATTCCGAGTGAAGATTTTGTAACCAACTCGACAACATCGAAACTTGAAGTAAATTAGAATCTAGCCACACACATGATAAGGGAAATCAAAATAACTCTTTATCTATATCTGAATCACAAGAACAAACATCTCAATCAATCTACGAATCCGTATCACTCAGAACATAAATAACAAACTTATGTTCCGAAGAATATTGAAGTGCGCAAAATGAGTCCAGTGATAACAATTCATCACAAATTTCCAGTAATCAAAAGATTTCACAAAAGATTAATATAGGATGGTCAAATCCTTCCTCCGTGCAACAATTTTATATGTCATTCCAATGATCATCTCAACTTGTATCGACAAAGATGACTGTCCTGAGACGAGAAGACATTCGTAGTAGAAAAAAAGTTCAAGTCCATTCATCAACAAGCTTTGAGGACAAAGCTTTTTGAAGGGGAAGGCAATGCTATGAACATAATTTATGTAATAGTAATAAGTATAGATAATAAATAATAATCAGAATAATATGTACTTAAATAATAATTAGTTAAATGAAGAGACATGTTTCTACAGACATGACTCTTCGTGAAAGGGTAATTCCTGGCTATATACATATTGGTCCCTCACTCCCAATTGTATCATCATTCTTATACATACATTTTAATTTATATTCTTGTATCTCAATGGAGATTTTTATATTCCAAATCTTCTGGAGTATTCAAACTAAAGAATGAACTTTGTTAGTTTCATAGTGGTATTGTTGGGAAGCAGTTCTGGCGAGCAGATCAGGTATTTCATTGAGCAGATATCAACGCAGTAATATTGCAATAGTTTTGTAGTAGCAAAATCAACGTCGAGCAAGTAAGAGAAAAACACAGAGGAATTTCTCAGAGGGTTTCCAGATCTAGTTCCAGGAGGAAATCCATGATTTGCAATAGCAAAAGGCTGTAGCAGCAGACAAAACTGTGCATTCCAAGAGGGAGCACGAGTTGCAGTGTAGGGAACCAAGTAGGAAAAGGATGAGATTCTTGTTTATTTTCCCAGTTTTGAGTTTTGCAGAAATGGTCTCAGCAGGACTTCGAAATCATAATAGGTTAGATGGAGCCTCTAATTATTGTATCTGGAAAGCCAAAATGTCTTTCCTACTAGATGAGCATGGTCTGAAGACATATGCAGAGAGAGTTGTAGCTGTACCTACAAACCCGCAACAACTAGAGAATTATGATAAGGAGATGGCCAAGGTGAAGCGGTTGATCCTCGATGGAGTTTGAGATCATATAGTCTCACACTTAGTGATGTAGCCTAAGTCGCACATACCCACAGTATGCAATTAAAATTGCATCTCATATACATGTCCCAGGAATTATAATATTCTTGCTTAGTCAAACCTTCACAAATCAAGGTTTAAGGCTCCTTAAATAAACCCTATGCGAAAATATTTCATGTCACTATCCCAAGTCTTAACTTTAATAAACCTTTGAGTGGAACCCTATACAACCCTTCATAATCTTTGATTAATTCTTATTAGCCACGCATATCAATAGTACCCTTTTAACTCTAGTTTCAGTTTAACCCAACATTAACCATAATATATTTATTTCACTCATTTCTATTGTAACTCTTGTATAATAGAAATATTTCATACCCCCACTTAAACCTTACCTTTCCGCCATTTCACAAACCTTTGCACATATATCAATGCTCAACCTGCGCTTCAAATTTGCATTGTTGATCTCATTCCTTAATTTGATGGTTATCGCGTCACCCGATCGCTAACTAGCTTGGCCGATCTCCACCGTTGATTTGTCTCGTTAGATCCAACCACTGTCGCGTCGTCCGCTCGCCAACTAGCCCAGACAATCTCAACGTTGATGTGACCCATCCAATCGAACGACTATCTCGCAATCTCATGCAGATACTTGCACGACCGATATCAGGTTGAGAGCACATGAGAAAAGTGGTTATCCTTTTCCATCGTGTGCTATGTGTGTCAACTGCTAAGGTTGATCACGTGAATGTTCCAAATACCATTTACAACCTTTTGAGCGCGCGAGATACTGCTTACCCCTTGCAAATACTACCCCGCGTCCATTAACACGTGGTTTCATCTGATCTCTTCATTTCTTGACTTTATTTTGCGGGACTTAATCTTAGCCGTCTATCCCACACAATCTCATCCGTTGATTTGACTGATCCAACGGTTTCTGTGCATTGTTACGTTCTTTTGTTTCTTACTGTATAATAGCCCATTCGCCTTCTGCCTGTGTATTTTTTCTCGCCTTTCGATCTTCACTTGTTCTGATCTCGATATCCACTGTGTTACTTCATTTCTTTGTGCCTTACACTTCCTTCATAAATCCTTAAGGTTTAGGAAACCTTACAATTATACCTTCGCTGTAACATTGAATGCTTTCTCCAATACTGTCTGTGTGTAAACCCGTAACACTCCTCTCTGCACTTCGTCTCTCTCGGATTCTTTTCGAGTTCCCTGCACACTTATGTTATGCAAATATGTGATCCACACACAATTTATCATTCAATTACTCAATCCAATCCACATAAACTCAGAAATTGCACTTCTGTATTAATAAATAAATATTTACACAAGAATTCCTTTCTCGGTTTGATCTTCTATATAAGTGGCTTTTCCTTCCTTTCCTGCCTGTAGGCTCACAGTCAAAACCTATCTAACTCTCTAGCTAGCTAACTCTCGAACTAACTAACTCTCTCTATGCCTTTTAGGCTTACGTTTATACAAAAGGTTCTGTAACCCATTTCTAGTTCAAATCCTTAATTTGCTCATCAAGTCCTAAAATCTCTCAATGGTCCCTTGGAAATCTCAACAACTCAACTAAATCCTAAGGATTCTCTTTAATCCCCAAAATCATGAAACCAATTCCTATCTAGGATTTACAATATTTCAAAATCTCTCAATCTTCACTAATCACTCATCATCGCTCATGTTCTCCTACATTCGAGAACATTTACAAATATCCTCACAATGTCTAATTAATTCCTATTCTAAATATCTCTCACAAACTTATTTGAAAACCCTTAATAATTACATTAATTTAGTACCTAGGAAACCAACTTCCTTAAAACTCAAGACCCCTTATGTCTACTAAAATACAATGATATTTCTGAGCCGAATGCTCCTGCATCACTTAGCGGCCAAGAATACGTCCAAAGAAATGTAGGATGCAGTTGCCACGCTTTTCCAGAATCCCGCTAAGTACCGAAAGATGTTCTTGAAAGAGAAGTTGAGGACCACCAGGATGCATCAGGGTGAAGGTGAAGGTGTCACTCTAATGTCTGAGATGAGCTTGTAGCAGTTGGAGAAGCACCTCAAAAAAGTGAACTAGTGCATACAACTCTCAATGGTTTCACCCGGAGTGGACTACCTTCATCCAAGGTATCATTGGACGAGATAATCTACCTGGTTGGAATTAATTGTGGGCTGATTACACACAGGAAGAAATGAGGTTTGCTCTAGTTGAACGCAATATCAACGACAACAATAGCAAAGGATCGAAGAGTGTGAAGGACAAGGAGAATGTAGCCCTTGCATCAAAGGGGAAGGCAAAGAAAGGGCCTAGTTAGGGAAAAGGCTCACATGGAGGAAAAAAGAAAAAGAAGGATTCGTCTAAGATCAAGTGCTTCAGATGTGGTGAGTTTGGTCACTACAGTACTCAGTGTCCCAAGAGGAAGAAGGACAAGAAGAAGCAGGAGTAGGCAACAACTTCAGCGAAGATCGACAATTTGTGTTCCAGGTTGGAGGACGAATTCACGTTGTATGAAGCTATACCTCCAAGAGAGAGGTGGGGAGACATTGAGCTCTAGACCCTAGAGTTGCAAAGATTCGGGCAGGGTTTGTGGGAGGAGCAACAACAATTGCAAAAATTTGTGCAGGGTTCATGGGAGGAGAAACAACAATTGCAGTATACTCTTCATATGGATCATTACCCTTCCTACAGGGGCCCACAATTTTCAGTAGGAAATGAATCAATGTTCAAGATGGCGTAGTCAGATCTTGAGGAACAGTTGCAGAGCTAGTTGTAGTCAGATGCTAAGGGGCGCAGAGCAGTTGCAGTGGAGACTGTTGCTCAGTGGACAGTGCAAAGGCTGGTTGCAGTCAGAGACTTAGGAGACAGTTGCTGAGCCAATACATTTGATTCATAATTTTGGTTCTCAGTTGTAGTAGTTGCAGCAGCAACAATAACATGAGATCAGTTGCAGTGCACGCAGAGTTGGCAACAGTACAAGTGTAAGGTGCAGTGTCAACAACAGTGCAGATGTAGGATGGTTTAACTACAAAGTGGCAGATGAATTAGAGTATGCGAAATAGTTGGTGGGCAATAGTAGGTTGTCACAAAGGTCAAACATTAACAACGTATGGGAAGATGTTATGGGAGAGAGAACACCTTCCTCGCTAAGGAGCATTAGTTTTTGTAGCATTAGATAGGTGTTCTAGTCTCGATTTTGGTCAGAGATGCTAAGAAATACAAGATCTCAAAAACCCAGAAAAGGTTTTGGGAGAAGATACCCAAAGACAACTCAATTAAGTTAATTCATCAATAATTAAATATTTCCTAAGTCTAACTTAGGAAAATTGATTAATTAACAACAATTAATTGAGAAAGGTGAAAATGCTCTAGAAACTCACACAAATTGAGTTTGAGATGATCTTAGCCATTGATGGAGATCTAATCATGGATGTTGGTTCACCAATGAGAGATTATAAGAGTAGGACACTAGGATGGAGATGCACACACCAATAGTGCGAGTTCCTTGGCAGATCAAACTACCAAATTCCAAAGATCGAGCAAGGGAGAGAATTTCGAGCCAGAAGGAAGGCATGAGTGAGATTGGGGGAGTAACAATAGAGTATTTTAGCGAAGATTCCTAGCAGCAGAGCAACAAAATTGGGAGGCTGAAATATTTCTACAGGAAGGCCGAATAGCCAATGCGAGCAACCAAAAACCTAGTATGAGTTGCCAGAAGAGAGTTTGCAGTATTGCCGGAGGTCAGATCAACCTCTAGAAGGTTGGGCGATTTTTTTTCTAGTAGCAGAGGGAGGTAGGACGACTCACTTGGAGGAAAGCTAGCAGGCCGTATGATTTTCCCAAGCCAGGAAATGCGAATTCTAGGAGGTCGAGTTTCTCAGTGGGGTTTGACTAAGTTAGAGGGAGAAACATTTTCTCCAAATTATTTTAGCAGCGATTTTGCTGGAATATTGCCAGTTTGGCATCCAGATTGTACTCAGAATTTTCGCTACTGCATAATAGTAATAAAACCCTCATCTGTTGCACTGGTTTTGCCACATTGGGTTTTTCCGGGGACATTTGCCCAAAATAATGGTGTCAATTTTATTCTGTGTGCGCATCTATTTTCTCTGTTTTCAGTTTATTTTCCGCAACGTTCTTATTGTGAAGAAATTGCAGTGTGATTTATTTGTTAGTTTACTGTAACGAAATAAACTGCATAATTAATCAGTTAGAAGAATGTAAAAATTTTTGTTTTCCCACCCCGGTTTTCAGTTTCTCCTTATTTCTCCCATGTAGTTAAATGCCCTTTCCCATAACCATACATTCAACAAGCTGAAAAAAATAAATTTGCTAAAAACACAAATTCTGGAAAATTTACAGAATGCTGGAAATTGCAGAAATAAAAATCAGCAGTAATAAACAGCCATTAAAACACATTAAAACACTGATATTTTTGGTCAACGTGACCCTGGAAAAACCCCCTACAACTCTTGGGAAAACCAGTTTGAGAGCTCTTCTTTATTTCTGAAAAATGTCTTTTACAGCAAGAAAATTTCAGCAAAAAATCAGCAAGCAAACTTTTACAACTTATCTCAGCCTTGCTGAAAAACTTCCCTGCTGAAACTTCGTTGTTGTTACTCCGCTGCTGAAACTCCCCTGCTGATACTCCGCAGCTCATTATCCAGAAATCTCCCTTGCTCTCTTGTTCTCCTTCTCTCAATCTGCTCATGAAAGAATTGAATCGAATGTGATCTTTTCCTCCTTTTCCTCCCTTAATATAACTCCAAGTGACTTTTGGGTGATCCAAGTGACTTTTGGGTGATCTCTAAATCCAATGCTGAAATAGATTTAGATCAATGGCTGAGATTAAATGCACATTTAAATCTCACTTTCTATTTTTTAATTCACCCCACTTTAATAAAGACCCACTTAGTCATTTATTTCCAAAGTCACTTTTCCTTTCTAATTTTTCATTGACTTTATAAAAAGTCACTTTAAAATTAGACTTAGTAACTTTATCACTTAAAGTCACTTTTAAATTAGATTTTAACTTTATAAAAATTATAAAGTCACTTTAGGAGAAAATTTAAAATCTTTTGGACACTTTTCCCTAGGCCAAAGATCAAAGCCTAAGGGAACCACCTGTCCTCCGGTACCAAATTTCAACACTCCCTCTTACCGAGGAAGGTGTTCCTCACCACAACCATCTTGTCTCTGAAGTAAA
>APFE031304376.1:0-35796 GCA_000404065.3 Pinus taeda | reverse complement strand
TGGGCATTTCTCTTTCCTCTCACATGAGGAATGCAATGGTCTTTGACTCCGTCTAGAATCAGTCTCTTACCCTTGTTGTTCTTTTTATTATACTCAGCCAACTAAGTAGCATCAGTAGGCACAACAATGGGGTTCTGTGTGGTATGCACCATGATTTCCCAGACTTCTGCCTCCTCAAAAATACTCTGCATTCTCTCCTTCCAAATGTTGTAATTTTTATGCCCATCCAACCTATCCTCCACCCTCAATCCCAATGACATCCTACTATCCTAAAACTGAAAAATAACACTGTTGTAGTAAAGATAAAACTGATGTTTATGAAAAATCAGCTTGCTGGAATTTTCTGAGTGAAAAATCAGCAGACTGTAATTTTCTTCCTTGCTGTCCCAAACTGCACTTCAGCACTCAAGCTTTGATACCATGTAAAAAAATTTCATTTCCCACCCCGGTTTTCAATTTCACCTTATTTCTCCAAAATAGTTAAATGCCCTTTCCCATATCCATACATTCAATAACTGAAAAAATAAATTTTTCTAAAAACACAAATTCTGGAAATTTTACAGAATGTTGGAAAATGCAGAAATAAAAATCAGCAGGTACAAACAGCCATTAAACACATTTAAACACAGTGATTTTTGGTCAAGATGACCCTGGAAAAAACCCCTACAACTCTTGGGGAAAACCAGTTCGAGAGCTCTTTCTTATTTCTGAAAATGCTTTTTACAGTGAGAAATATTCAGCAAAAAATCAACAAGCAAACTTTTACAACTTATCTCGTTTTCCGTGCCTCACAGCCAATTGGAAAATATTTGCAAACAACAAAACAGGACAACAATAAATGTTGTCCGAACTCCTCAATTTTCGTGCCCACTTTCAGCCTTAAATGCTGTTGTACGACTTGCCTAGAAATGTGTGGCAAGATGCCATAAATACGCTATACAGACTTCGATTTGTGTGCAGAAAACCCCAGCAATATGCTGTACGGATTTGCCTTCATTTGTGTGCCAAAGTACAACCACTCGTTGTATGAACTTCCTTGGAAAATGTCCTAGCAAACTTCTCCTTGATTTTTGTGCAAACTTCTCCTCGATTTTTGTGCAAACTGCTCCTCGATTTCTGTGCAAACAGATGTACGAATTTCTAAAAAATCGTGCCAAAATCTGTCTTTCACAGTGTGCTAACTCAGTTGTACATATTTGCTAAACTTTTGCCTTGGAATGTGTACCAAGTTGTTGCCTCCTTCTCCTCTCTGTCCAGAAATCTCCCTTGCTTTCTTGCTCTCCTTCTCTCAATCTGCTCATGAAAGAATGAATGACCTTTTCCTCCTTTTCCTCTTTTAATCTAACCCTAAGTGACTTTTGGGTGATCCCTAAATCCAATGGCTGAAATATATTGAGATCAAGGGCTGAGATTAAATGCTCATTTAAATCTCACTTTCTATTTTTTAATTCACCCCACTTTAATAAAGACCTACTTAGTCATTTATTTCCAAAGTCACTTTTCCTTTCTAATTTTACATTGACTTTATTAAAGTCACTTTAAAATTAGACTTTAGTAACTTTATCACTTAGATTCACTTTTAAATTAGATTTAACTTTATAAAGATTATAAAGTTACTTTAGGAGAAAAATTAAATTCTTTTGGACACTTTTCCCTAGGCCAAAGATCAAAGCTTCGGGGAACCACCTGTCCTTCGGTACCAAATCTCAACATGGATCTACAAATAGATTTAGGAACTGCTAGCATTAATAACTGATAAACTAGGATAACTTGTAACGTCAATTTGAGTAAGAGTAGGCGTCCTAGAAAATTAAGAGATCTAAATTCCCAACTATCAAGTTTATTAGAAATCTTGTGAAGAATACCTTGCCAACATGCTACTTTCAAGGAGTTTTCAACAACCTTCCATAAGAAATTTCAAAACTGAGCATTACTGGATCTCTAAAGAGATTTAGGAGTTGTTAGCATTAATAAATGATAAACTGGGAGAATTTGTAACGTTGATTTGAGTAAGAGTAGGTGTCCTACCAAATTAAGAGATCTAAATTCCAACTATCAAGTTTATTAGAAATCTTCTGAAAAATGCCTTACCAACATGCTACTTTCAAGGAGTTTTCAACAAGAGTAATTCCTAAGTATTTCGCTAGAAGATTGTTGATTTGGAATCGAAGAAGGTGAGCAAGATGACCTTGGACCCTAGGATTGGTACTAAATAAATATGCATTATATTTATCACCATTATTCAATGTACCTAAAGCATTCATAAAATATGCAAGAATGGAATTTAAATCCCTAACCTTTTGCAAAGAGGGTTGACAAAAGAGTAGAATATAATCAACAAATTGTTGATGAGTAATAGGAAAATCTTCCCCAAAAAGTTGAAGGCATTTTACAATGCTTAGACTACTAGCTTCTTTAAGATATCTCCCCAAGTATTTAGTTGCTATTATGAAAAGAAAGGGGGAGATTGGGTCTCCTTAGCGAAGGCCATGAGACATGTTGAAAGTCACAGTGGGGGAACCATTCAAAATAATAAAATATAAGGGGGAAGAGATCATGGATTTAATCCAAGAGATCCAAGGAGAGGAGAAGCCAAAAACACAAAGGAAATGAAGAAAATAGTCCAAGCTAAGCCTATCATATGCTTTGGAGAGATTCAATTTAATAAGTATGCTAGATATTTTATATTTCTTCAGGGAATGTATAACCTTTGAGAAGTCACAATACCATCAAAGATTTGATAGCCTTCAACAAACCCTATCTACTCTGGTGAAATAATGTTGTTCAATAAAGGCTTAAGGAAATTTACAATAACATAAGAAATGATTTTATAAATGACATTACACAAGACTATGGGATATAACCCACTGGGATCCCTAAATTTACCAACTTTGGAAATTAAGGTAATGAAAGTAGCATTAAGGCCCGACCATACCTTTTAAGATTGTTGAGATTCTTCAACAAGGGCGTGGAATTTAATGCCAATGAATTTACAACATGCTCGAAAGAAATTTGTGGTGAACCTGTTTGGACTTGATGCTTTGTTGTGGGGCATAGCCATGACTACCTCTTCCACTTCAAAGAGTGAAATTTCCCTCATTAAAGCCTTAATTTGATCTTGGTCAATGAGATTAGGGATATGAGTTGCGATTTTTCATATGGCTTCCCGTCTATTAGGAATTGAATCTATAATCATATCATGAAAATATGAATCCAACTAATTTTCCAGGTCTTCATGTTGAAGGAGGTGTTTCCCATCCTGAGTGGTGAGGGAAAATATATTATTTTGATGATGATGCTTGATCATGGTTTTGTGATTTTTTTAGTTCCGCTCCCCTTCTCTCATCCATTGAACTCTTGATTTCTATCTCCATAATATCTCCCCTTCTTCCTCTTTTGATCAATTTTATTGACTAGTTGTCCCTCTTCCAGGTTAAGGGCCTTTGATCATCCTTTTGTAATAATTTGTTGTTGCACTTCTTGCATGAAAGATTCCAACACCTGTTTATTTGTTAATATGTGGCCAAACACTTTGTGGTTCGATTATTTAATTTTCTTTTCTAATTCTTTTAGTTTGACCTAAAAGGAATTCATCTGATTCCATCCTTGGACATCAATCTCCTCCCACCAAGACTGGGATTTGGTAAGGAATTCTAGATCTTGTAGCTAGAAACTCTCAAATTGAAAGGGATGATTTCAAGGAGTGATTTTCAAGTCTATTTCTAGTCTAATAGGCTAATGATTTGATCCTAGACAAGGCATGATCGTAACTTCAACAAATATGTCTCAACCCAACAGGGTTCCGAAACCATAAAATGGTCTAAGAGACTCACTACTTGATGTTTACCACCCTACAACTATTCCAAGTAATCCTTGAAGGGAAGGATTTCCGCTTCAACAAAAATGCCTCAATCGAATAGGGATTATGACACCATAAAATGATCTAAGTGACTCACTACTTGATGTTTAACACCCCTATGGTTATTCCAAGTTAAAAATCCATTGATTGTGTCTAGATATGCCACCTGTAACTCATGAATCAGATCGAAAAATTGATGGGATTCTTAATCAAGATTTTGATTCCCCCCTTTCTTTTCCTCCAGGGATTTAATAAGGTGGAAATCTCCCCCCATGTAATCCAAAATTCATCTTGGTGCAACAATCTAATTAAGTGGAGATCAAATAAAAATGCCACCTTCTCTTATAGGAGATGAGGGCCATAAACATCAGTCAAAATAAAAACCTCCTTGGTTCCAATATATCTAAATCTACTTGATAAGATATGTGGGAAATCAATCTAGTCAAGGAAAGAAACATAAAGAGGGTTCCATAGGATTGCAAGACCTCCAACACTACTTTTAGTATTCAGTGCCATCGATTCACAACCTTTCCAACAACGCTTTTCAATGTCTTTGACCTTGTCACTTAGATCTTTGTCTCCTACAACATTACGATTCCACGATGTTCCTTATTTATCCTATCCTTAAGATGCCTCATCTTACCTTTGCTATTGAGGCCACAAATGCTCCATGTGATGATCTTCATTGAGTTAAGTTTCTCAAGGAGGGGAATACCTCCGAAAGCGCAATCACCTACCTAATGTTGACAAGATGTTTTCCTACCATTTGGATTTATTCTTTGGTGGTTTTACAACCTCTTTTTTTGCTTTCTTTCTTTTCCAAACCTTTGTCAGGGCCACTCTGGGCCCGAGTTCTTGAGTCCATGTGAATCATTCCCTATTCCCCACTTCCTAGTCAATCTTGACTTTGTACATTTTTATAGAGCTCTTGAAATTGGTTGTTCTGTTGCTCTGGGATAAACCTTGAATCCAAATTTTGCCATTCTGCTAGCATCCTAGCCCATATTTGTTCCTCATTGCTAATATTTTCCACAATCTCTTCGGTTTCCATTCTCTTTGTTTCACCCATGGGTATTTCCTCTCGATCTGGGGTTTTGGTTGGTGCCTCTAAGGCTTTTCTCTTAGGCACAACTTTTGTCTAGAGTGTATCTCCTTCTGGATCAGATTCATCAGATCCTTTGGGAGTTTCAGATTTTCTTCTTCGGTTGAAAGCATTGCATATTTGTTTCCTATTAGGTTTTCATTTGCCTCCACTTTAGTTGGTTGAATTTAAGTGTTTTTCCTCTTATTGGTCACTTTCTAAAAACCTTGAACGCCCTCCTTTGGTGTCATTTCTTAGATTTCAACTTTATTTAGCAGACAACTGTGAAAATGATGCCCATACTCATGGCATCGCTTACACCAAAATGGCACATGCTTATAGTCTAGAGGTTGGCTCCACACCTCGTCATGATACTCAAGTTCTATTGATTTTGGCAGATGTTGCGCTATATTCATGTATACACAAATCCTAATGTAATAGGTATAATGACCTCCCTCAGTGACATCTAAAATCTTAACAAACATTCCAATTAAATTACCTATTCCTTCTAGAATATGAGGATCCTAGAAATCTTTAGGTAGAGAAAACAATCACACCCAAACTGGAGTTGTTAGGAATTTTTCCTTTTCTGGATTGTAGTACTCCTCCTAGTGCCTCATAAACAAACCGACATTATTAAAAAAATTTGGCCAATTTTCAAAAACCCAAGTCTTATGCTCCAAATTAGAGAATATCACTATGAAATAACCTTTGGCCCCCAATTTCAACTCAATATGACCCTTAGACTGCCATTTGTTCTAGATCCATTTAACAAGATCCCTCTCAAACAGCCAGATCCTTATGATTTTGCAGATGAGTACATAATCTTTCATATATTTGTGGTACCTTCCAACCTATTGTTTGGAATAATGTATTTTGGATTTACGACAACTTTTGTGAGGCATCTTCCCTTGAGACGAGATTACCATTAAGCTTCGAGAACAAACTTTTCTCAATTACTATTATTTCCTTTACTAGTGATTTTTTCATTTGGATTGGCCTAGTGATCCTAGTCACTGCAACCTTATAGGAGAGGTCGCACCCCTCCCATGCACCCACTCATGAGGTCAATCAGTAAAGTAATCTCCTACTAAATCCATTTATTATAAATATTATTTATAATAACATCTAGTTTTTTCATATCAAATATATTATAATTAACCATATCAAATATATTATAATTACCACCAACTTCAATATTTAACGCCAACCTTATTGAGAAGCAAAAATGATTTCAAATTTAAGGCATTTGACGCGAAACTTAAACATGGTCACTTAATTTGCAATATTTTTAAGAGAAACTCGAGGGGAAGGAATTTGTTTTTTAAGTGAATAATCTTTAATTGTTTAAGTTGGAAATTATATAATTTTAAATTATTTAAGTTGAAATAATTAATCATCGACTTCAATATTTAAACCCTACTTTATGAGAGGCAAAAATGATTTCAAATTTGAGGTATTTAACGCGAAGCTTAACCATGGTGATTTAATTTGCAATATTTTTAAGACAAATTCAAGGGAAAGGAATTTGTTCTTTGAAATAATTAATCATCGATTTCAATATTTAGATCCCACTTTATGAGAGGCAAAAATATTTCAAATTTGAAGTATTTAAGGCGAAGCTTAACTATGGTGACTTAATTTGCAACATTTTTAAGAGAAATTTAAGGGAAAGGAATTTGTTCTTTGGTGTAAATAATCCTAAATTATTTAGTTAAAATAATATATGAGAGATTTTTTTGTGTAAATCACATGAAATTTCATTGTCGACGCGTTTAGAATCAACCAGTGAAATTTCATTGTCGACGCATTTAGAACCAACTAGTGTAGTTCATCGTCAGGACAAATTGAAGAATTAGATCTAGCTTTGTATATTAAATAGTTAGAGCAGAACATCCAACAGCTATATTTCTTGACCAAGCAACGGCTAAATTTAGTCCATATAGCCGTGGATTGGTCAAGAAATATAGCTGTTGGATGTTCTGCTCTAACTATTTAATAGCAAAGCTAGATCTCATTCTTCCACTTTTCATGATGATGAACCACACTGGTTGGTTCGAAATGTGTCAACAAATAAAATTTCATGTGATTTATGCCCACAAATCTCTCATAAATTTGATATGGATCACAAAAGCCTCGATTGAACAATTAAAATAATATAATTATTAAAGATTTTTTATTTTAATTTAAAGTGGATGAAGATTGGTTAACTTTAAATTTAACTTTTATTTTTATTTTTAATTGACAATTTGGATTGATTTTTAAGGGAATATGTTCAACATATGCTTAGTTTTAATGCTTATCAAGGGTTGTAGTGTGTTACAGAGTTTGTTAGGCTGCATTGGCTTTTAATAAACTTTAAAAAATAGATTCGTCAAGTGGCCCCGCCCACCAATTTCTTAGGGATTTGAGATTATTCCAATTCTAATAAGCTCCTCCATGATAATTTTCTCATTATCATTTATAACATTCATTTATAGATAAACAAATTTTGTTTAGCAAAACGGTCCATTACTCTTAATAAATTTAAAAAATTAGATTCATGTCAAGTCCCAACCCACCAATTTCCTAGGAATTTGAGATTGTTCCAATTCTAATAAGTTCCTCCATGATAAGTTCCTAGTTATTATTTATAACATTAATTTATATATAAGCAAATTTTATTTAGCAAAATGATCCATATTACAATAAGATGTGTAATTCCTTTTTTTTTTTCCTCAAGGTAAAGTTGACCCATAACCTTTTTATACACGATTAATCTGGTAAAAATGTACATTGGTAAGTCATTCTTCATGTCGTAATAGTCTTTTTTGTTATATTTATGAAGCCTTGGCTATATCAACCACATTAATATTTTTAATGTGGTTGTACCAGTAATGATTTTTGGAAATTTGTAGTTTGAAAATTTTATTGTGCGGGATTTTTTTACTCAATATGGTAGAGATGTTGTAACTTAATGTAATCTAAACATTTTCCCATCTCAAGAGATTTGATTACTCTTTACACTATATGGTAGAGATGTTGTAACTAAATGTAATCTAAACATTTTGCCATCTTAAGAGATTTGAGACTTTTTTCCTCAATATGGTAGAGATGTTGTAACTTAATGTAATTTAAACATTTTTCCATCTCAAGAGATTTGATTCCTCTCGATCTAGGGCGATTTAATTTTCCCTTTTAAATATGCTATTTTATGCATGAATACGATAAGTCAATACCATGATTCTCAATTCCATGGGTAATTTTTATTTTATTTTTTTATTGTATTTTGACAGTTAAAATGTGTACATTACACCACATTACATTACATTACAACATCTCTAACATATTGGGTTGAAAATAAAAATAACAAAAGAAATTTAACTCTATAAAAGTAAAATGAAAATAACCCATGGTATTGAAAACTCATGGTATTGACCCATAGTATTCATGTGGAATATAGCATATTTAAAATGGGAAATTAAACTAGCCTAGATCCATCTTAACTCCAAATCTACTAAACCCCGAGAAATCAAATCTCTTGAGATGCAAACCTCTTTTAGAGTGAAAAGAGATTTGTTCTTCTCTGTGCTTGGTAAATCCAAAATTAAAATGGATCTAAACTGGTATATTAATTTGATTGTGATTTTAAATTAAATTATTTATTAATATTATTAAAAAGTTAAAATAAGAATAAATAATTAATTAAAAAAATTAATTTAATTTTTTTCCTTAATTTTATTTTAAATTTAATAAAAAATGGAAAAAACTAATTTTTCAACTAGTTAAATTATAAAATTAAATGTTTAAAAATATTTTTTAATCAAATTCATTTAAACATTCAAAAATATAATTTAAATAATAAAATCATGGAAATTCTAACAAGATTTTGATAAAATCGTGCAGGGAGTTTTGTAAATCCAAATTCCATTTGTCAAACTTCAAGATCTAGATGTTTTGATTTTTTTGCCCTAAATAAATAGGGCCATTTTAAAATATCCAAATAAAAAATCATCCCCAAGTTCCAGTTGTTAAACTTCAAGATTTTGGGTGCCCCATAAGTTTTTGATGGTGCTAAATCCATTTTGAGCATCAAAAACATGATTCAAACACTACTAGATGTTTTGAATTTTATGTTTTGGATTTTTTAACCTAAATAAACCGGGCTACTCTAAAATATCCAAATAAAAAATAATCCCCATCATGTGATTGAAATTGCCCATGTATGTAACTTTGAAGGGAAAATTTAGGAACTTTGAGACTCAACTATCAAAATGTGTACCTACCTATTATTTGGGTAATGAAGTAATATTTTTAATGTTCATTAGGCTAAAAATAGTCTATGGGACTTGCTTTTCGCCTTTTCCAATTCAATCATTTTCTTATAGAAATTGATGATGCATTGGTCCAACCTTCCAACAATCTCCTCACTGAAAAAACAATGTCTTTGAACGATAAATAACACTTATCTGATGTCTTTGAACGATAAATAACACTTTAACCATAATGCGCTTTAAATATTTATGTTAATAGTTACTTGGTTCTTTGGGTTTCCGTGACCAACTTATTTATTTGCCACGTGGACAGATTGGGTCAGCCAAATTTAAGAAAGGTGGCAAAAACAAAGCGTGTATCCTGTCCACACTTACTCATTGCCATGCTGTCTTCTTACCTGTCGCCAACCCACAAATCACGCGTTATTTATACGCGACTCTCAACCCCAGCCCTGTATAAGATTCGAGTTCTGCGATCTCCCTTTTCATCCTTCTGCTCGAGTGCTTGCATCTCGAACAAGAAAGGTCGCTTCGAATTTCGGCAGGCCTCTTTGAGATTCGGATTTGCTTGACAGAAATTGTGCTTAGGGTTTCAGCGAGAATGGCAGGCACAGACAATTACGCATCTGCAGTTTTCTTGGCCGTTTTGATGATAACGGTGGGAGCAGGACCAGCAGCAGCAGATGTGACTACACCATCTCCCAGTCCGACAATGGAGGCAGGCGCTGCTTCAGTGGCCGTCGTTCCCTCTTTATTCGTTGCCCTCATCGGCTCATTTATCCCCTTTCTGGCCTCTCGATTTTGCTGAGATCTATTGCAGCTGCTCTTTGGTCCATTTTTTATGATCAGAGAGAGGCGGCCATTATTTTCTTCCTCTATATATATCATATAGGGTTTTGTCGAGGTTATTCTTTTCTGGATGAGACAGAGAGTATTTTGTACCAGGTGCACGTATTTATTCATCATTATTTAGCCATTTAGGAAATAAAGGGATATCTTCGCGGTTTTTGCTATCGCATTTGATCAATTTTTACAAGAACATTGGATTTAACAGACGTTTGCAGATTTAGGGTTTCTGTGTCTGTGTTATTTGTAAATTTCTTTGCACAGTTTACTTTCCAGTTGCAAATACGTTCTTCCGTATAAGGTAAGTAGTTTAGAAGCAGTGGAAATGCCGTACCAATTCATGGATCTTTAGACAGTAATATTTGAAATATTTTGCGTTTTTTCATTTTTTTTTGGGGCGAGTTTCGGTTGTTTTGACCGTTAAGTTTAAGGCAAACAGTTTTGAACCTACCATTTCTTAGGATTTTTAACTTGAAGTTTTTTTAGGATTTCATCTTCTTTTTTTTGGTTGGGTAATGTCGATTGTTTTGGCAGTTAAGTTTAAGAAATGCATACATATTTTATTTCTCTAAGTTTTGAAACTACAATTTTTAGGAAAAAACACATGATCTTAACTAGATCAATAAGTTGTAGAATACTAATTAAATTGTATAATAATTATTAAACAACATCCAAATTTAATGTTACTTTATACAATATTTTCATGCTAAGTGAAAGAAAGAAAGAAATAAATAAATTATTTTAACATCTACTATGCTAAAGATAGCCTGTGAGATAGATTGCTTCTTCATTTGCTTGATGTATTCTGCCTATGCTCCCAGTGTCTCGACAAACCCTTTGCTAAATAGATTATCCTAAGAGTTAGTTGCTAGCATATCTCGACAAACCCCTCACTAAATAGATTATCCCAAGAGCTCGCTGCTAGCATATCTACGTAACTTTCCCTATTGTCTTTAATGGCCTCACATTCTAAAATGAAATGTTTTTTGTTTCCACTTTTATGGAAGAACAAAAAATGCATATTCTTTCCTCCCACACTTCTTTTGGCTTTTTCTAACGCCCTGTTTCACAACAGAGTTTTCTGAGTTTTCTGAGAATTAGTCCTTAATTGAGCAATAAGAATTTTGGCTTTCCAAGAGATATTGGCCTCTATGTATGCTTTTGGTTGATGACTATGAGTGAGATTAAACACTTCTTTCTTCTGGTTGATGACTATGAGTGAGATTAAACACTTCTTTCTTCCTAACTCCTTATAGCAAGTACGCTTGTGGAACTTTTCCATAACAAAAACTTTTATCTCTTCGCTATTTATGGGACATGCGTTAAAGCAAATATCCCATTTACTAAATTATTTTTTATTTTGTTGCATTCAAGTTTTTATTATACCTGATATTATTCCGGTACCGATTAATATTCGATGGACCGGAATCTGGATTAGGAATTCAATGGTGGGGAAAAGTCTATTTATACCTAGTGATTGACCCATAATATGCAAATATTCACCATTTTACTAAATTATTTTTTTATTTTTGTGCATTCAAGTATTAATACCTGATATTATTTCTCGGTACTGATTGTATTCGACAGGACCGGATCTGATTTAAGGAATCAACTGGTGGGGAAAGTCTATTATATTCCTAGAGGATGTATAATATGTTATCCTTTCGATAAAGGAGTGAATATCACAGTACTTCACGGGAGAAAAGTAATTCGTCTATTGGAAAGGAACCAAACTTTTAACGTCGATTCGCAATCGAACAAAACAAGATTAAAAATGGATTGAACATTTCTTTCGGATGTAAAGTATAGCTATGAACACCAATTTGTCATTACAACCTTAGGTCATTTATCCTCTTCTATTTGATCAAAATTTTTAAATACTTAATGATTAGCACTATAACAATTGCTTCAATGTAAACAGCTTTGTTTCACTAATTAAAAAATAAAAATAAATAAAAAAATTTAAAAAAAGAGAAAAGAGAAAAAACCGAAAGACAAACCTCAAAAATGTTGAGAAAAAGCCGTAGATTACAACCTACCTCATTATCCTTGCTGCTTTAATATTCGTTGTCGTGAGCAATATTCATAATTTGTTTCATCTTCTATTTCCATTTCATGGTTTAAGAGATTCTGTTTTTTAAAGTTATTAATTAGCGTTTTATAAAAAAGTTAGTTTAGAGTAGAAATTAGTCGTATGCGTTAAGTATTTTAAAAGATATTTAATTTTTATAAATTATTTTCATAAAATAAATAATTGATTTTTTTTTTTTTTTTTTTTTTTTTTTTTTTTTTAATTTAATTTTATATAATTTTATTTTAAAAAGTATTATAATTTAGTTATTAAATCAATAGTGAATAGTGAGTAGAGTGATTTAGTTATCAAATTAGCAATGAGTAGAGTGATTATTGGTTTATTATTATTATTCAAAGAAAATTATTTCATATGAAATTATTGTGTTAGCCATAAAACAATGTCATATTTTATTTGATTTAATGTAAATTTTTATTATTTAAAGAAAATTACATGACTTGTGTTAATGGTAAAACAATGCCATATCTCATTTGATTTAAATGTAAAATTTCATTATTTAAAGAAAATCACATGACTTGAAATTACCACGTTGGTGGTAAAAAAATGTCTCATATGATTTAAATCTTGATTCTTTATATATATATATACTCTTTTTGTGGCGTGAATATTTAGATTTCCTATATAGTCAAAAACACAACTTATATAGATAAAAGGAAGTCAGGGTATTCATATGTAGTTATATTATGGTTTAGTAAGATGAAATTTAGTTTATTGGGCCTTGAAAATGGTAAGTAATTACTTTGTTTGTTTCATAATTTTGTTTTGTGTTTGAAAATATTTTCATTTTCAATCCTCTTAATGTTATGGAACAAATTCTTCAACCCATTAACAAAGTTAGATTTCCTATATAGTCAAAAACACAACTTAAATAGATAAAAGAAATTCAACTACGTTAAGTAAGTCATTCACGTATGACCATTTCCATGAGAGGTAGTCGTAACTGACTAATTTCTCATGCTCTTTTGAATAGTTGACTTAGCACTCATTGCATCGGGTGATGCTCACAAGGGTGAAGAAGTGGGATTGAAACTAGTGAAATGAATCACATAGCGTCAATCATCACTTTCGGGGCTTGCACCCGGTAACCAGGACTTCCCGGGAGGTCACCCATCCCAGATCGCCTCTGGCTCAAGCGCACTTAACTGTGGAGTTTTCCCCACAATCAAGCCCACTTAGCTTACTACCCCATTTGCAAAACCTTAGCAAGTATTGTATCTCATGAACCATTCAGGAAGAGCCCTTCACTCTTTTTGAATTTAAGTATTAGGGGGTTTACACAGTGCATTATATTAGATATCATTTTTGGGATTCAACTAAGTTAAGTAAGTCATTCACGTATGACCATTTCCATGAGAGGTAGTCATAACTGATTGATTTCTCATGATCTTTTGAATAGTTCACTTAGCACTCATTGCATCGGGTGATGCTCATAGGGGTGAAGAAGTGGCATTGAAACTAGTGAAATGAATCACATAATGCCAATCATCACCTCTGGGGCTTGCACCCGGTAACCAGGTCTTCCCAGGAGGTCACCCATCCCAGATCGCCTCTGGCTCAAGCGTGCTTTATTGTGGAGTTTTCTCCACAATCAAGCCCACTTAGCTTGCTACCCCATTTGCAAAACCTTAGCAAGTGTTGTGCCTCATGAACCATTCAGGGAGAGATCCCTTCACTCTTTTTGAATTTAAGTATTAGGGGGTTTACACAGTGCATTATATTAGATATCATTTTTGGGATTCAACTACGTTAAGTAAGTCATTCACGTATGACCAATTCCATGAGAGGTAGTCATAACTGACTAATTTCTCATTATCTTTTGAATAGTTCACTTAACACTCATTGCATCGGTGATGCTCACAGGGGTGAAGAAGTGGGATTGAAACTAGTGAAATGAATCACATAGCGTCAATCATCACTTTCGGGGCTTGCACCCGGTAACCAGGACTTCCCAAGAGGTCACCCATCCCAGATCGCCTCTGGCTCAAACACGCTTAACTGTGGAGTTTTCCCCACAATCAAGCCCACTTAGCTTGCTACCCCATTTGCAAAACCTTAGCAAGTATTGTGCCTCATGAACCATTCAAGAAGAGATCCCTTCACTCTTTTTGAATTTAAGTATTAGGGGGTTTACGCAGTGCATTATATTAGATATCGTTTTTGGGATTCAACTACGTTAAGTAAGTCATTCACGTATGACCATTTCCACGAGAGGTAGTCATCATTGACTAATTTCTCATGATCTTTTGAATAGTTCACTTAGCACTCATTGCATCAGGTGATGCTCACAGGGGTGAAGAAGTGGGATTGAAACTAGTGAAATGAATCACATAGCATCAATCATCACTTCTAGGGCTTGCACCCGATAACCAGGACTTCCCGGGAGGTCACCCATCCCAGTTCTCCTCTGGCTCAAGCGCGCTTAACTGTGGAGTTTTCCCCACAATCAAGCCCACTTAGCTTGCTACCCCATTTGCAAAACCTTAGCAAGTATTGTGCCTCATGAACCATTCAGTAAGAGATCTCTTCACTCTTTTTGAATTTAAGTATTAGGGGGTGAATGACTTACTTAACATAGTTGAATCCCAAAAATGATATCTTACATAATGCACTGCGTAAACCCCCTAATACTTAGATAAAAGGAAGTCAAGGTGCTCATATATAGTTATATTATGGTCTAGTAAGATGAAATTTAGTTTATTGGACCTTAAGAAGGATAAGTAATTGCTTGGTTTGTTTCATAATCTTGTTTTGTGTTTGAAAATATTTTCATTTTCAATCCTCTTAATGTTATGAAATAAATTCTTTCAACTCATAAACAAAGTTAGGAATTGTAAAATCCCTTGTTTAGTTCTTGTTTTAACCAGTCTAAATCCACCTTAACTCCGGATCTACTAAGCACTGAGAGGGATCGAATATTTTGAGGTGTAAACCTATTTTGGAGCGAAGAGATTTGATTCCTCTCGCTGCTTGATAGAGCCAAAGTTAACTGAAATCTAGATTGGTATTAGAATCTAGATTGGTATTATATAAATTTCACAACTATATAAAAGTATTCTCATTTTTTCATTTTATTAAAACCTTGACTTAAACTCTATGGAATGTCCACATAAATCTTTTTAGTAGTAGTGAGGGTAGAGGGTTTAGATATATGTGAAAATCATAACTGTCTTTTAGATTTAATTAAAAAATGTTATAAAACCAACCTAGATCCATCTTAACTCCGGATATTTTTTTTCAACAAGGAAAAACCAACTATTTTTTATTGAAAATAAAAGGTAGTTACATAATCTATAGATCTATATCATCTTTCGATCATTTGGAATAAAAACAATCTCTCTAATCAAATCTAAAACATTATGTCACCAAACTGTTTAACAAACACGATAAAAGAGCAAAAAACAATGTCCATACAATGTCTTCGATACCACGAATCCAAAAAAAATGACAAAAAAGATGTTAACCAACTTTTCAGAAGAACAATGGTTGATAATTGGACTCTTAGTTCACCAACAACACTGATCCACCTATATATTTTACAAAAAATTAGAATCTCTACATACAATAGACTAGAAGGAGAGAGTCCATAAGAGTATAGGAGGAAAAAACAATATACCGACCATTAGACACAAAAACTTCCATTGCTGAGAAGATTATTGTCGACAAATGCTTTGTAGTTGATAACACCTAGTAGAGTAGAGCACCCACGTTTAGATAAGATGTCAACCACCATGTTCTGTTCTCTATATTTATGAGCAAAGGAAATGTGATTAAAATATGTTGACAAGACATTAGTTTGTTGCATCCAATGAAATAAAGAGGGTGGCCCAAAGGTGGAAAACCATTGTGCCCACTCAATTATTGTTTTGGAGTCCCTGAACACCAAATCCTCAATAGCCATCCAACTTGCACATTTCAGAACACCCCATAGAGCAATCAACTCCACTATGTTGTTAGATAATGAACCCCCAACCAATTGAAATAATAGGGCATTCCGAGAACTAGAGCAATGTGTGCCCCACATCCGCATATGCTACCTATTGAAGCACCATAAAAAAAGGCCACTGCCCTAGGATGTCCGATCTCCCTATAGCATCATTTTCTCCTTTGTGGTTTTATGGACCACGGTCCAACCTCCTAGAAATATTCCAAAATATTCGGCCTTGTATGTCACACTTGTGGGGCAATCTCATTAAATATTTTTGTGTTCTTGCTCTACCAAATACCCCAAACAATGTATACAGGGAGCACCCTAAAAGCTTTCTATCCCTCAATCCATTTAGTAAGACAATTGTCAATGGAAGAGTTGCCCACCTATGCCTGGATTTGTAGTTTACTTAAAACCTCTTTCCAGATAGATACTGCGAATGGGCATGTGAGGAAAAGATGGACCGTCTCTTCCATCACTCTACCACACATCTAACAAATGCCTGGCCCCTAAAAACCTCTTCTAGCAAGATTCTCTCATGTGAGGATGTGGTTGTGCAAAACCAATCACATGAAACACTTTCTATTTCAACAGAGTCTCCCAACGCCATGCTTGTGGCAACCATACAATGTGGCCTTGAATGTTATGTCACTTTTTTATGTAAGAATATATTTCCTTTACCATAATTTGACCTACTATTTGTTGACCACCCCAAGAAAAGGTGTTGGCCTTCTCCGTCCACACAATACCCACATAGTGGATCCGATTTCTGTATCGATCCCATTCATCTGCAAAAGCATCTAGGAGGCCAAAGTCTCTAGAATGCGGCCAACTAAAGGAATTTTGTATAAAACGACATTAGCTAGCCCGCTGGTTGAGCATATAAATACCCATATGATTAAGAAAGTATATAATAAGAGCATAGAGTAGGTGAGAATTTTCCATACCTTTGATAGGTGCTAGGCCAACTTCGATCTTATCTCCCCTGCCAACTTCCCACCACAAATTTCTAACTAGCCACTATTTCGCCTTTAGTAGACTTCACCATATCTATGATGCTTCCAACTTTTCAGGAGCACCGACATTTATCCATTCTCCTAGAGATAGGTTCTTTAAATAATTTTTCTCAGACAATTTGTTGCCATAAACCTTGGCCTTGGAAGGTCCTCCATATATTTTTGCCAAGTAAGGTGAAATTAAAACCTTTAGTAGCTCTAATTCCCAAACCCCCATCTCCCTCGTCCCAGGATAATACCTCTAGTCATACCAAATGCATCTTCTTTTGTTTGCCGACACTAGCCCAACGAAAGTTAGCAATAACTTTGTCTATTCTATAGATGACTCCCTTTGGAATTTTAAACAGGTGCATCAAATATATAGATATACCTTGCATGACCTCTTTGATCATTATCAATCTTCCATCATAATCCACTTGTGTGTCTAGAGGTTTAATTTTTTGTCAAACTTATTGATAAGCCACTCTAAGTCCCAACACTAGTATTTATTTGGCTTCAATAGAAATCCCAAGTATCTGAATCCTCCAACTAGTGGAATGAATTTGACCTCAAATAAGTTGGCAGTCTCCTCCATTGTCTCAACCTTCATGCTATTTAAAATCAATATGGATTTATCTCTATTAATAATAAGCCTTGAATCTACCCCGAATCTAAATAAAATGTGGTTAAAGGCCCTCCATTCGATTATACTAATTTTCCTTGTGAATAGCAAATCATCTACAAACATAAGGTGCGAGATGTAAGTATGTCTAGTAAGCCTACAACATGTAATCAATCCATGTGCTCTAGCATCTTGAATTCCTCTGCTCAAACCATCAATGACTAATATGAACATTAATGGCGATAATGCGTAGCCCTGACGAAGGCCCCTGGAGATCTTGAAGAAAAAAATTGATTTTCCATTGATGATAACTGACAGGTTTTCAAAGAAGAGCACGAGACACCACAGAGGTTAGGGTTTCCACCGTCGGCGCCACAGAGCTTCTACCGTCCACGATTCGCAGGCAAAGGACTAGCTTGGTAGCGGTGCAGGTGTGGCAATATATCATTTCTGGTCTTTAGTATTTTCTCTGCACGGGAGTGAGGTGGCTGCCCTTGCCGCCTCTGCGCCTGGTCTCGCCTCTGCCCTAGTTGGTGCTTTTCCTTCGCAGCGGTAGTTGTTGTTGTTTTGGCTACTAGCGGGCTTATCCATTTGAAGCGTTGAGGGAACAGGGGCGTGGAGATTCTAACGTAGCGCTGTTTCATGCCGCATCAATGGTTGATTTCGCTGGAGTTTCTGTAGGCTGCTGAGGATGTTTGGGGCAGTTGTTTCTACCTATGGTTTCCTCTGCTTCTGGAGAAGAGTATTGAGGGGGCAGGCAAGGAGTGACTACCCTAGTTGCTCTCTTCCTCATTTCGTGCCTCTCCTTCTTGTTTGGGTGGCTAGATCTTGCGCATATTGTTTCTCATATACCATCCACAGGAACTTTTATCTGTTTGTGGTGCATTGGTGCTGGTACTTCTTTCTGGGTGCTGCACCTCTGCTCTATTTTGCTGTTTTTTTGTAACTGGTATGGGTATCCTCTACAGGTATATTTTTCAGGGGCTCAATATCAGCCTTTTGGGGTTTATTTTTTGGGCACTGTTGTTGCAGATTTGCTGGGGTTTACATACCCTTTTGTTTGTTGCCCTGTCTGAGGGATTTTCTGGATACTTCTTTTGGAGTATTGTATTGTAAGTGGCTCTGCCCACATTTCTGCATATGCTTCAAGCATCTACAAAATGTAATCTTATTTAATGGAAATTACGAATTTTCTCCACAGGAAAAAAAAAATTGATAGGTTTTCAAAGCTAATACATGCCATGATCCAGTCAATGAGCCTACGATCAAAACCAATTATGTGTAGGAATATCTTAAGGAATTCTCAATCAATGTTGTCATATGCCTTGATCAGGTTGATTCTCATTAAGCATGCTTCCAACCTACTAGTTTTGATTGTGTGGATGCATTCTTGAGAGACACTGACAATGTCATGAATCTGACGATTGTGTAAGAATCCAAATTGTTTCGGCGAAATGTGATATGATAACATTTGCTTGATTCTATTGGCAATGATTTTAGAAACAATATTGTACACTATATTGCATAAGTAGATGGGCCTGTAATTTGAAACACGAGAAGGATTAGTCTTTTTAGGAATGAAGATAACAGAAGTGGTGTTGATGGAGCCTAGAATGTGGCCAAGAAGTTTGTATTCTTCAACCATACCCAAAATATCTACCCCCATTATATTTATGAAATATAAAAAAAGCTCAATCATCCAATTGTCTAGGACATGACTTTTGTCCTTAGCCATTTCTTTCATTACCCCCTGAAGCTCCTCTAATGAAATCAACTGGGTTAACATTGTGTTAGCCTTTGCATCCACCATACAAGGAAATATATTGGCGAATTCCAACTGTCCACTAATGTTACATTTCTCCTTCGCCTCATACTGATTGCTAAAAAAACCACATTGCCTCTCTTTGCATATCTTGCTGCTTGGTTAGGATATTATTTTCTTCATCTTTGATGTAGTAAATGGAGTTCACCTTCTTCCGGTTCAAGGCCAAATTATGGGAAACCGTGTTTTTTGTCCCCTTCGATAAGCCATGCAACCCTACTTTTCAACCTCCATTCATCCTCCTACAATTTTAATATTTTTTGTTTCGTTGCCACAAGGTTTAGGAGTGATTTGTTTGTAGTTGTAGCTTCTGAAAGGAAATATGAACCATTGGGGTCATTCAAAACCAAAATCTCCATGCCAATGTCAATTAACTCCCCGAACATTGCCTTTTTCCACTTTCTAACCCAGGATTTGACCACAACATTTAATATTTCCAATTTACGGGTAACCACCTCCATCTTTGTCATTTGGGATGTCCCAAGAAGATTTGTCCATGATGTCTACATTAAGTCGACAAAATCCCGCTCCTTGAGCTACAAATGGTTGAACTTAAAGGAGTAAGCCTCCACATCAGATTCTCCTAACCATTCCAGGGAAATTGCTTGATGATTAGATATGTCAGAGAAAAATGTCCAAGACTATAAATGATTCAATATATCGGCTTGAAAAGAATGCACTGGGAAAAAATCCAACCTTTTGGCTATTCCTTCAGAATCTGCTTTCCTATTCCTCCAGGTCGGGACCAATGGACAAGGGATAATATCCTTGAGCAATTTGTTATCAAATAAATCTCTAAAATATGCTTCTAGTGGGTCATATTTTCCTCTCTACACCCAAACTTTCGCCGCTGTCAGTGTCAAGTTTAAATATCTCGTTAGTATGAGAGAATGTAATTCCATAATCCCCCTTCCATCAATTCAATCCTAGAAAGTCCTCCGTTTGGAATAAGGGGCATATATATTAAGTATACATAGCCTAAGCTTAAAGCCACACATTTATCTAGACAAAATGATTCCAACAAAGGATTTGTAAGATTTGAAGAAAATTAGTTGGGATCCCACACAACCACCAATCCCTCGAGTGTCCCGAAGCACACACTGCACATACTTCCCAACTTGGACATATTTTTAATAGATGATCCCTAGCTTTCACTTTGTCAGTCATCGTTTCTTGGAAAGAAAAGAAAAGAAAGATAGATGGTTACTTTAGTAATATGGTTTTTCACAGGGATCTCCCTTTTAGGGCTAATCCCAGACCCATCGTGTTAATAGACATTACTTTCATTAAGGAAGAGTATCAGCAGGCATGTTCCCTTTAAGAACCCATAAATCAGATGCTTAAAAAAGCCCCATGTCACTATTGGAGAAACTTGGATCAAAAGGAGGATATTGTGGCTACTCCAATGCCTTCGAAAAACCTACATTAATATCTTATGATACATCAATACAGGAAGAGACCTTCCTATATTTGGTACGATTCTTCTTCCAGGTTGTCATGTTCTTCCTCGATTCTTGGCAGACCAACACCAATTGATCTTGGAAAAAGGCCTTCTTGATGGTCGATGGTTCTAGTTCAAGAGATTTTGCACGGGCTAACATGTCCAGTTCTATGTTCTCAGATAAAGAGGAGGAAAAATTCTCCTGGTAGGATCCAAAATGAAGGGGCAAAGGTTGGTCAACCCTTGGGAAAGTGGATTTATCAACAATGGGCCCCTTGGACGTATGAGCAATGGAACAAGAAATCATTTGTGAGCCCGATGCATTCCCCACCATTAATGATGGTGATATTGGAGGCATAGAATTATCGCAAGACCCATGTCGTCCGAGCTCTGTATTATTGGTGGAGCCTCTTGGCATAGAGGAAGCCCCCTTAAATGTGGAAAAATATGTACTGTTAAAAATGTCCAAATTCCCATCAAGAAAGACCGATTGATTTGATTGGTCATTATGTACCCTATGGTATTTTTTGTATATGTTCCTACGAGCCTCCATCCGAGTTGAACCCATTTCTAGCTTTTCATTTGGGATATCCCAACCCAATCTTGAACAACCCCCTGACACGCATTGGGTATTCAACGATCAAATGCCCCATGGCATGGAAGCTAATACATCTGAAGGGAACATCACAATAATCTACTTGCTATTGGAAGGATATAGGCCCCTAGAAGATATCCAAAGAAACATGTAAGCCACCTGTGTAATCCACTTCTACAACGACCCATGCAACCCTTTTGTCCACGGCGCTTGAGCACCCCTCATCTACATAGTAAAATTTACCAGTCTTGTTGGAAATTTCCTTAATCGCTAGTTTGGACCATAGCTCTAGTGGGAGCCTCGAGAGCTTCACCTAGAAAATTTCCTCTTGGGAACATCTTTAATTGGACCAACCCTCATCGACCAACACTAGAGCTGGAGAAAACCACAACCCCTAACCCAAGGAATAGATGCAATCTTCTTAGCATCCTCCGATTTTAGAAAGTGAAAGCTAAATAATCCATTTAGGAAAACGCTTACCTTCGATCTATATGTCAAAATTGGCAGTCAATACTTCTCAATCCACCCTTTCATCTGAACCCAAATCATTTTGGTAAATTCCCAATGACCAATTAGCACCCTCTGTTTTGAGTCGTTCCCCATCCTCCCAGTATATGTCCACACCAAGAAAAAATCTTTGCACATACTCTTCAACCTTGATTAACTTCCTCTTTTGCCTCTTGTGCATCTTGGCAAGACGAGCATTCTTAGACTTGGCCAACTTTGATCCGACTAGATACTCCTGCATAGACAAATCATCATCACCTAGAGAGATGGCCGAAATGGAAGGATGATTAGGCTGCATGCCAAGGACATTTTCCTCAGCAACGATAACCTTGATCAACCCTTCCACATAAGAAGTGTAGTAAAAAAATAAGTCTCAACCCACCGTTGTCCCAACATATCAAAGTCACCCCTAATCTTTGATAACCTTGATGAGGTGAAGGAATTTGCCAGATCACATATAGCACAATCATCAAACCAGATGTTTCCACATTATTGTCACTCAAAAACTAAACTACCACATCATAAGGGAGTTGTCTTTAGTGTGACTTTTTGGAGTTTCTGGTGCCAGAATCCGGTGGAAACATTTGTGGTCAAATCTTGATTTGCGTTATTTAAAATAGTTTTTTGAATGTATATATGGATTCAACGCCCTGAAAAACCCCTAGGGCACTTCTATTTACACGAGTTACCCATCAAACTTGTGTTTTCAATGAATTCTTGCCAAATTTTAGAGAAATTACACCAGAAAAAATCCACCGAAAACACTTCCAAAAAGTTGCACTAAAGACAACTTGCATCATAAGGCCCATCTCTGATGGTGTCAAAGGCTAGTCCCAGTTGACAAGATTCTAGAAGCGTCCCTTAAATGGAAACCAAGTGCATAATTCCCGCAAAATAACAAAATGACAATGCTCAAATAAGGGATAATCTTCGAGACGACAAGATCCAATCCTGAAAGATATGCCACTTTAAACTCCTGCAATTCCTCGTCCTATCAACCAAAAATGGACACGAAATAAAATTCAAAAACCCACCAAAACTCACCAATTGCATTAATTGATGATAGTGTGTCAAGATGTGCATCCCTGTAGATCACAACCAACCCCAAACCAAGCAATACAAGCCAATATCATTGATCGAAGCTCATAGGCTCTGTTACACCAAGAAACCATGGAGAACCAATGTTTGATAGGTGCAAATATACCGACACACCATAAGCATAAACACAACGGGTTGTCCGCTCACTATTGTCTGAACTTGTGAAAGGAATAGGCACTATTAGCCAGTAAACTATCAACAGAAAGGTCCACCACCAACTTCTAATACAAAAGACCATCTTCCCCTAGCCAAATGTGATGTTTCTCTGAAGTGGTTCAACTTTGGATCTACCAAGCATTGAGAGAGATCAAATCTTTTGAGGTGCAAACTTATTTTGGAGTGAAAATAGATTCTCATTTTTCATTTTATTAAAACCTTGATTTAATATCTATGGAATATCCACAATTTTTTTTGCTAGTAGTGAGGGTAGAGGGTTTAGATATGTCTCAAAAGTATAACATTTTTTTCTTTTAGATTTAATTAAAAAATGTTATTAAACCGACCTAGATCCATCTTAACTCCGGATCTACCAAGCATCAAGAGGGATCATATCTTTTGAGGTGCAAACTTATTTTGAAGTGAAAAGAGATAGGTGAAAACTTATTTTGGAGCGAAAAGAGATTTGATCCCTCTCGGGGCTTGGTAGATCCAAAGTTAAGATGGATCTAGATTAGTATTATATAAATTTCACATCTCTCTATATAAAAGTATTCTCATTTTTCATTTTATAAAAACCTTGATTTAATCTCTATGCAATATCCATAGAATTTTTTAGTAGTAGTGAGGGTAGAGGGTTTAGATATATCTCAAAAGTATAACCCTTTTTTTTTTTTTTTTTAAATTTTATTTTATTTTATTTCTGGGCAAAGTTTAAACTATTATATTAAGAAAAAGAAAAGATATTTACAAGAGGTCGAGACCTCTGAGAGCATGTGAACTGCTCTCTGACTGTTTTGACAAGCAAACACTGAGAATACAGGCGTGATACAGTGCCTGTTCCACCAATACAATTCCAGTTACCAAATTTAGACATTACATTCTGGAACTTGCAAAAACATAGACAAAATAGTGACTGGACATCGACAAGATGTCTGAGAGCTGACATGTCGAACTAACCGGACGGATAACAGGTGGCGACGGCGCCTGAGTCCCGGTGGCAAGCTAGGCGCTGCCCGGGTGGGCATGGTTGCCACCCACCAACAAAAGCACAGGGACGTTCTGAACACATGTTTCCCTGGTACAAAAACTGCAAACCAAAAACCTCAGGAGGATTACCTTACGCCTGCTTAGCTTCTGCATTTGCCTGGTCTTCATTAGCTTCTGCATTCGCCTGGTCCACATGAGCTCTCTGCATAGCCTCTTCCTGCTCGGCCTTCCATTCCGCCTCCTCACGCTCTGGGTCCGGAAGACACTCAATTTCCACGCCATTAGGAATGTCCTCCAGGCATCGAAAACCAGGAGGGAGGACGGGGTACAGACGGCCACCGAAGAAGCGTTCCGGCTTCTTGATATCCTCAGGTATCTTCTTGGCCTCTGGACTATTTGTCTCCATGTCCATAAGACTGCAAATCTCTCTGAGAGCCTCAGTTTGCTCCTTGGGGTGAAAGCCAGTGCTTTCCTCCTCGAGTTTGCTCTGTGAGGAGGGAAGGTAGGAGCTTTCCTTCTGGCTGCGACTCTGAGAGGAATTGGTGGGACTAGACCCCTGCTCCTCGAAGACTACTTTGCCCTTGCCAATTTCATCATTTTCCTCTGAAAAAACCACTGTGATGAATGCAGAAATAAATGGCTTGTTGCTTCTGCGAGTGTAATTAAATCTAATCGTCTGCACAGAATTGAGGACATCCGAGTCTGAATCATCAGAGCTCGGAGAATTGGGCGAGACACAGGTCAGCGGTGAGATCCTCTGCGGAGTATGAGTTCCTCTGCCCCTAGAGGCCGTCTTCTTGCCAGAACGTCTGCCCCTGCTGGGCGAAGCATGGCCTCTGAGAGGCATCCTAGAGCTATAGAAATTTAGCTGAGTTTTCTGTACAAGCTTTGCCTTGTAGAAATATGATAATGGGGGCCAATTCTTAAAACATCCACTGCTTCTAAACCAATTCGGCTTCCTGAACCAGTGCACAGGAAGGCCTTTTGGCTTACTCTCCCTAACTCTCTTCACCCCTGCTCGCAGAGCTTCTCTCTCATGAAAACCACAGTCGAAACCCCTTGCCTGAACAGGTGAGCCTGTCAATCTGAACCCCAACATTCTGTTTGCCTCTGTCTGCATACCTTGATAACTTGGGCAGCGGAAATGGCAATGAATGCCATTCAATGCATAGTTAATGGCTTTCATATCTCTCCGGACAGGTTGCCTTCCCGCGGAAGGCTTCGCGTGTCCATCACATGGGCAACCTCTTGCCACTTGTCACCCGCATCCGGGTCCTTTTTCTTTTAGATTTAGTTAAAAAGATGTTATAAAATTAACTTAAATTAAAATATTTTGATTATGAAATGAGTTATGGTTTTTGGGCATGTGGTATTGATAAACATGGTACTCGCCCATTGTATTTTAATAAAACTTAGGTAAAGTGGGGGTGAATATCCATGGCTAAGAGTCTTTTTATATTGTAAGTTTATTGCAAGTATTAAGTTTTTATGTGTTTATTAATTAGCTTTAAATATGGTTACAAAATCATTATTAGTCCTTCTTAAGGCAATCGATTTGTCCATTGACCATTATTACTTTAGCATTGCCCAATGCAACTTATAACATTTAAATTTGAAAAATAAATATTTATTTTTCAATATTATTAAAAAAACTATTTTTCAAATATTTGATTGGACAATAACTTGAAGGTCTATCCAATATTTATGCATGATTTTTAGATATTTATATAGTGGTTTTTTAATCCAAAAATAAAATCCTTAAAAATAGCTCATATTCATGTAAATAACATATTTACCACGAGTTACTTCCCACCATAATTTAAGCAAGTCTTTACATAAAAGATGGATAGGAATAACATGTAAATAAATATAAATTCAACATATTGAGCCAACATTTAAAAAATGTTGACATACTATCTTTTTTACATTACATCAATGTTGATGTTCTTCCTTATGGTAGTCAAAACAAAAAGATACTTTTGATCTTTTACATTAGGGTTGATACCATCCTTATACTAGCACAACCACATTAATAAATGTGGTTGATATACACCGATAGGCGTCAATGGATATGGATTTAATATTAATATTAATATTGATATTAATAAATATATAAATATAATAAATATTATACAATAATAATAATTGTATTATAGAATATTATTATCACTATAGTATAAATACAATAAAAATTATAAACCCAAGGGAGTAATAAACCAAAGGGATTAATACAACTTGAGTGTGCTTAATGGTTAAGAGCATGTGTTTCCTTCTAAGAGGTCACATGTTCAAAACCAGAGCAGGGTAAAGTATGTATGCCTTTGTAGACTTAGTAGTCAAATCGCTGCCTGGAGGTGGGTCCCTTGTCCCACAAACAAGGGGGTCTCACACACCAATTTGGTGTCTGGCTTGGTTGTGACCTTAAATATGGATAGTAATAATAATAATAATATTATTAAAAACCCAAGGGATTAATAGAGAAAACCCAAGAGATTAATATTATAAACCCAAGGGATTTATATAAAACCCTAGGAATAATATTATAAACCCTATCAATAATATTATACCCTTAGATTAACAATAATATAAAAATTCTTGATATTATTAACCAAAGGGATTATTAATATTATAAACCTAAGGCATTATACATCCCTAGAAATAATATTAAACATGAACAATTAATATTATAAACCCAACGAATTATTATTATAAACCCAAGCAATTAATATTAAAAGCCCAAGAGATTAATATTATAAACCCTTGGGATTAATATTATAAACATAAGTGAATGTTAATATTATAATCCCAAGGGATTAATAAACCCAAGGAATTTATATTATAAATCCAACAAATTTATATTATAAACCCAAGGGATTTATATTAAACCCTAGGATTAATATTATAAATCCTATCATTATTATTATACCCTAGGAATATAAACCCTTAGATTAATAACCCAAGAGATTGATATATAAACCCAAGGCACTGATAAACCCAAGGGATTAATATTGTAAACCCAAGGTATATAAACCCTAAGATAAAAATTATAAACCCTAAAACAAACATGCTTGGCCATGCTTAACCATGGTTGATTTTCATATTGAGACAATCTTTGTGACAATGCGACATTGGAACATTGTTGACCAAGATTTATTTTCATATTGAAATAATCTTTGTCATAATGTGACGTTCGACCATAGTTGACCATGGTCAACCATGATTGAACATGTTTGACGATGGTGAGACAATCTTTGTCATAATGCAATATTGGACCATGGTTGACCATGATTAACCATCATTAACCATGATTGACCAAGATTGACCATGATTGACCATGGTGAGAGAATCTTTGTCACAATGCGACATTGGACCATTGTTGACCATGGTTGCCACAATGTGACATTGGACAATGACACAATCTTTGTCACAATGTGACCATGCTTACTGCCCATTAGAATCTTTGTCACAATGTGACCATGGTTGACAATGATTGCCCATGATTGATTTTCATATCGAGACAGTCTTTGTCACAATGCAACGCTGGACCATGGTTAACCATGTTTGACCATGGTAGGCAATGGTTGACTATGGTTGATTTTCATATTAAGACAATATTTGTCATTATGTGACGTTGGACCATAGTTGACCATGATTGACCATTGTTGATTTTCATATTGATCATGTTTGACCATGGTTAATTTTCATATTGAGACAATCTTTGTCACAATGCGACATTGTACAATGATTGACCATGGTTGAAATGATTGAACATGGTTAACCATGATTATAAACCCAAGGGAATTATATATAACCCTAGGATTAATATTATAAACCCTATGAATAATATTATACCTTAGGAATATGAACCCTTAGATTAATAAACCCAAGGGATTAATATTATTCCCTTAGGTTTATAATGCCTTAGAATTGATCGATCTGGTTTATTATAAACCCAAGGTATATAAACCCTAAGATAAATATTATAAACCCTAAAATCATCATGGTTGACCATGGTTGATTTTCATATTAAGACAATATTTGTCACAATGTTATGTTGCACCATGATTGACCATTGTTGATTTTCACATTGACCATGATTGACCATTGTTGATTTTCACATTGACCATGATTGACCATGGTTGGCCATGATTGATTTTCATATTGAGACAATCTTTGTCACAATGTGATGTTGCACCATGGTTGACCATGATTGACCATGGTTAACGATGATTGATGATGGTTGAACATGGTTTATTTTCATATTGAGACAATCTTTGTCACAATGTGACATTAGACCATGATTGACTATGGTTGACCATGAGTATAAACCCAAGGGATTTATATATAACCCTAGGATTAATATTATAAACCTTATGAATAATATTATACTCTAGGAATATGAACCCTTAGATTAATAAACCCAAGGGATCGATATTATAAACACAAGTTACTAATAAATCCAAGGGATTAATACTAAAAACCCAAGGAATTATAGATCCAAGGGATTAATATTAAACCAATGGATTAATATTATAAACCCAAGGTATATAAAACCTAAGATAAATATTATAAACCCTAAAATAAGCATGGTTGACCATGGTAGATGATGCTTTACCATGGTTAATATTCATACTGAGACAATCTTCGTCATAATGTGACGTTAGACCATGATTTATCATGGTTAACCATGATTGACCATTGTTGACATCATATTGACCATGATTGACCATGGTTGACCAAGATTGATTTTCATATTGAGACAATCATTATCACAATGTGATGTTGGACCATGGTTGACCATGGTTAATATTCATATTGAGACAATCTTTGTCACAATGTGATGTTGCACCATGGTTGACCATGGTTGACGATGGTTGAACATTGTTTATTTTCATATTGAGACAATTTTTGTCACAATGAGATGTTAGACCATGATTGACCATGGTTGACTATGATTGACCATGGTTGACCATAATTATAAACCCAAGGTATTTATATATAACCCTGGATTAATATTATAAACCCTATAAATAATATTATCCAAGGGAATATGAACCCTTAGATTAATAAACCCAAGGGATTGATATTATAAACCCAATGTATAAACCCTAAAATAAGCATGGTTGACCATGGTTGGCCGTGGTTGATTTTCATATTGACACAATATTGTCACAACACGACATTGGACCATGGTTGGCCACGACTTATTTTCATATTGTGGCAATCTTTGTCACAATGCGATGTTGGACTATGGTCGATCATGGTTGATTTTCATATCGAGGCAATCTTTGTCATAATGCATTGTTTGACTATGGTCAACCATGGTTGACTATGGATGAACATGGTTGTCACAATATGACGTTGAACCATGGTTGATTTTCATATCGAGACAATCTTTGTCACAATGTCATGTTGAACCATTGTTAATTGTGATTGACCATAATTGACCATGGTCGACTCTGTTTTACCAATGTTGACCTTAAATGACCATGGTTGACCATGATTAATTTTCATGTTGAGAAAATCCTATAGTAAAACCTAAGATAAATATCATAAACCAAGGTATATAAACCCTTTGATAAATATTATAAACGTTAAAATAAATATGGTTGACCATGGTTGAATTTCATATTGAGGCAATCTTTATCACAATGCGATGTTGGACCATGTTTGACCATAATTGAATTTCATATTAAGACAATCTTTGTGACAATGCAACATTAGACCATGGTTGATTTTCATATAGAGACAATCTTTGTCACAATGTGACATTAGAATATGGTTGAGCATGATTGACGATGGTTGACAATGGTTTACGTTTACCAATCCAAACAGAAATTAAAATTATTCTCCCTTCTTTATTATTAATGTTTAAACATAAATTATATTTAAACATTAACTATATAAGTGATTATATATGGCAACACTTCTTATTTAATATTAAAAAATAATAATCTTAACATAAATACTTATTAATAACATTAATTACTTTAAAATTAAAATTAAAATTAATTAAACTTATTAATATTCATATTAATTTTTAATAAAAATATTAAATTTAAATACCTTATAAAACTTAATAACAATATAAACTTTAATATTAATCTCATTCAAATAAACTTTAATTTAATATTAATTTATTTTTAAACTTATTAACCCTTTGATATAATAAATATATGAACTTTATTAATAATGTAATATATAACCTAATATATTATAATGAGGAGGAATAAAAAGCTGGCAAATTCCTTTCTTGCATTACGCATCACATCTACCATAAAAAAGCATGTCCCATAAAAAAAACAAAAATTAGAAATAACAACCATCTCCAGGTTGTCATTATCCAACCACAATGGTGCTGATGACTGATTCTTTTCCACGTGGCATGGGAACACAGAGTGAATTTCTTTGTTGTCAGACACTTCAAAAATCAAAGAGGGAAGGTGGATGTATACAAGAAACAAACAACTCTCATCTTTATCCATCAAACCTTCACATTTCTCAAAACTTATTTGATTTTTATAGATTAAAATTGGTAATATATTAAAAATAATTAATATAATTATATTAAAAATATTAATGTGGTTGATATAGTTAAAGACTCTATAATTAGAATGAAAAAGTTATTTCAATACGAAAATGTCTTGTTAATGCACACATTTCTCTAATTAACCATGTATACAAATATTATGGGAAAAGAATTACACATCTTATTGTAAAATGGACCATTGCTAAATAATTTTTCTTAGAATATTAATTTACTAGAAGAAGAATAATCTCAAATCGCTAAGAAATTGGTGGACAGGGAGCCATGTGGCACAAATCTAATTGAACTTGAGAAAAAAAAAAGAATTACACATCTTATTGTAAAATGGATCATTTTGCTAAATAAAATTTACTTATATATTAATTTCCGCATCTAATTAGAATATGAACATATTAGAATTTGAATAATCTCAAATCCCTAAGAAATTGGTGGGCATGGAGCCATGTGGCACAAATATAATTTTTTAAATTTATTAAAAGTCAATGCAACTTAACAACACATTACAATTGTTGACAAAAAATTAAGACTAAACATATATTGAGCATATTCTTCTGAAAATCAATCTAGGTTGTCAATTAAAACAGATGCGATCCAAATTACTAATATTTTTAATAGGGGTTGTCTTTAGTGCGACTTTTGGAAGTTTTTCTAGTGAGTTTTTCTGGTCAAATTTCTCTAAAATTCAACAACAATTTATTGAAATCACAAGCTTGATGGGTAATCCCTGTATAATCAAACTGTCCTAGGGGTTTTTCAGGGTACTGAATCCAAATATGCATATAACACAAATCAAGATTTAACCTCAAATTAAAAACTAGTTTAAATAACACAAATAAAGATTTAATCTCAAATTTTTGGACAAAATTCCAGTTTAGAAAGTCCAAAAAATCACACTAAAAACAACTTTTTAATATAATTTTTTTTTAAAATAAATCTTCAAAAATTAATAACTTTATTGATTCACTTTTATCATATTCATGGATTAAAAATGGTTATGAAACAAATATATTTATAACTTAAAAATGAATGTTTTATATTTTATGTTTAAAAAAATAACTATAAAATTTAGCAATTACTTCATGCACTTTCATCATATTGATGGATTAAAAATGGTTATGAATTAACGAATATATGTATGACTTAAAAAGTTAAAAATGAATGAGACGAGATATCATTCGTTAAAATTGTTCAACTTACTTTATTTCTTTTAATATAGCTAAAGGTTAAAACCCCTTAAATTCACCAATGCCTTCACCACATGCTTTAATTGGGTCCACACTGCCCTTTCCAAACAAGATTAATCCATTTTTTTAATCCAACAACGATTAATCAATTTTTTAGGTTGATTATTTATAAATGGAATGCCCGTGGAATGCCATTATTATTTATATTTATAATCGGTTGATTATTTTTTGAGTTGATAACTTTCGTAGTAGCTGTGTTCTATTTATTAGCAGCGTCTCAGCCTGAATTTTCCACAGTTAAATTTGGTAGGGGAGTGATGGTATCAAACAATATATAGAGTGGGTCTGTCAATTAGAGGCAATCAATAAAGGTCGGAAATTAGAAAAGGACTTGATTTTATTATATAGATTGTAGTAGTAAAAGATGAGATTGTTGAGGTACAGTGATGTGTGGTTTGAGGGTAAGTCATATGGGCGAAGTCTGGGGAGACTGACGTTTAAATCTCATTGAGTACAATGACCTACTGTGGTGGTGGCTAGAGGGGTGGATTCCCTTTTCTCGTGAGTTTGCTCTTGCTAAAATCATAGGAAATTAGTATACCCGACTTGCAGGTGGTTGGTTATGCTCTTGGTGTTATAGTGGCAGCTATGAGGCTTGATCTTGGGTCTCCCATAGATTAGGCCTGGCAGTTACCGATTCACCATGTGGTTAAAAAAAAAAACGAGATTGTCGAGATCACTAGAAGTAGCCCATCTCCACACCATAGATATATGTTCGAACAAAAGTATATTCGTTAAAAGCAAATTTTGGTTATTCGTTCAAAAGTAAATAAATTTGTTTCCATTTAAATTTTATATATGTGTTTATGGATGGATTATTTTAATCAATTTCTCTTTAAATTTAGATGTAATAATATTTTTAATATTATCATTATTATTAAAATGACATTTTTTTTATTTTTATTTTTATTTTATTTTCCATTGATGTAGTTAAGACTTGATATTTTTATTCCAATCTTTCTTGAGAAACATCTTGTATTGATAGAAGTTTGAAGCAATCTTAAGAAGCCCTTGCCTTACATTGCTCTTGTACATCAGGTACCTAGTCATAGTTGTGCTCTTAGTTGGGTAAATAATCGCTTCTATAAGGATAGAATGGGGCATATTGCCTTTGATTTCGAGATTATAATTCATAAAATGATTTTGGATTTGCTCAATCTTTCTCCATGATTCTATAGAGACAATGCAATCCCAAGCTTGACAACCATAGAAGATAATAGGAGTGAAGAGAGCCTCAAAGAGGAATTGTTAATTTGGCAGTTCAGGGACACATTCACTCCTTTGTATAGTCTTCCTTATCAAGAAAGACCCCTCCTAGCCCTTGGAATAAGTTAATTTGGTTAAGGAGAAATATAATTTTATTATGGAAACCCACATGTGCATAAAAGGACAACTTGGCCCTAAAAGGAAATTGGACACCCTTGGATGGCTTCTCATTAAAGATAAGTACTTTTTATATTTATGTTATTTCTCTGTGATACTAGACTTATTATTTTGATTATTGCTTAGCCTTCCTGCATATTTGAGTATTTGAATATTTCTAACATCCAAAAGAGATGTAATAACCAAATCCTTCTTGAGGATCATCTAAGGTGCAAGAAAAGAGAGCTAGTGTAGGATGTTAGAATATTCCAACACATAGGAAATAGTTAAGTATAATTTGGTCTAGTGTAGAGTTAGGTAAAGTGTGTTTCTTTACTATGTACTTTGTAACTTACTATCCGATAGTCACGATATGTAGTGATCTGACGGTTCATTCTCTCCTCGGTATTACCGACACTTGATTCGTGGCTTAACACCCAATTGGTCCATGATCTCTATTTAAAGAGCATGGAGGGTCATTTGTAGGGTAGCCATTCATGAGAGAAGCTTATGTAAATTTTTAGTCTTTTATTAATAAATTGCCTGAAGTGGCCGCGTTGGCTCAGGCCATGGACTGTTTCCCTCTTTGGGGGGTTTAACCACGTTAACAATATTGGTGTATTGATCTGTGATCTGTTTGTGAGCGGTGTCCTTTGATGTTTTGTCAGAGGAACTTACCTTGTAAATTCCTACATGGTATCAGAGCTATTTGAGGGCCGCATCCGTTGGTGATCCAAATCTGAAGACGGTAGAACTGCATACGACTGCCGTTTCCTAGATCTACAATTTCTGACTGCTTTTGGGCCAAGGGGACTACTCTATTGTGTTAGGAGCTTTTGTTCCAGTGAGGAATCCCTTTCGTTTCATGCGAAAAGGTTTCCGGTAGCCCTAACTACGTCATTTTTAAGATCTGGAGGTATACAATGTTTATTTGCAGTTTCTAGTTTTTTTCTCTCTGTTTATTTCGGTTTATTTATCTTTTTGTTTTTTTATTACTGGATCTACACCTATAATTTCTGTGTATGCTCTTTTCCTCGCGACCTTGTGCGATCTGGGCAAATCAGAAACATAAATGAAGTTTTTTTCTCATGCGTATGCTCTTTTTTGTAGTGCCTTAGTGTGATCTTGGAAAATCCGAAACATTGAGGAAAATTGTCCATTTTGGGTTTTGTGGTTTTTGTTTTGCAGGCAAAAAAGAAGTTTTCTCAAGTAAGCACGCACCCCAAAGCTTTGGTGACTTAAAAAAAAAAAAACCCTTCCTCTTTTCCAAAAATTACTAACCTTTTAAACTAGCTCACTTGGTCCAAAGTTACTTTATGAGAATAGAGGTCTTGAGTTCAAGTCTTTCTCTTTGTTGAGTTAATTAGATTAAGTTTGGAAAATGGACAGATTTTTTTAAATATTACATTATCATTCATTTCTGCACATTCCCGCACTTCGTCGACATCTTCAACAACTTTTCTTCAAAAAGTCATAACTTCTTCTTCCGAAAGCCGTTTTCAGATCCTTTTTTTTAATCAGCCTAACTTTTCAAGATCTTTCCATTGGAACACTTAGTTTCAACATCTATAGCTTCAGTTTTTGTTAAAATGGAAAGTCCATGCCAAGTTATTCTTAACAGCACCAACTACTTCCAATGGTGGTCCTACATTGTGGATTTACTTAGAAGTAAAGGTCTTTACAGAATAGCCTTAGGCTAAGAAATCAAATGAAATGATGAAGATAAGGCAACCAAATGGAAAAATAGGCAAGATCAAGCACGTGGGTTGATAGAGATATCTATTTCTTCAGACCTTAGATCCCATATTGCAGAACTTGATACTCCTAATGAAGCAATGAAACAGATCACTAAATGTTCTGGAATTAAAAATGAACTTAGAGCCCATCAACTTGAAAATGGGCTGCTTACATTGGACCCCAATAATTTTTCTTCCATTGAAGATTTTTTGTCCAAGTTCAAGACCCTTAGGCTTCTCCTGGAAGGTGTTAAGGTTAAGAAAAATATGGTAACTTATCTATTCCATTGTTACTAAGTTGGGGCCAACCTACTCTGTGTTTGTCTCCACCTTCCATTCTATAAGAGAAGCCTTAATTTCTCAAAGACAAGACTACAAGTCCCCTTCCTTTGATTCCTTTTGTGATTCTGATCCAGGTGGATGTTGGTGGCCACCCACCTATCCCATTTGGACCCCCACAACTGTTTCTTCCAGTTTTTCAGTTTCCTTAATTATAGCACAATTTACTATTTTTAGCAGTTTTTTTTGGGTCCTAAACTTCCGGAGCTGTTTTGAGGCCCTAAACGACGTTTTTTGGGAAATCTACCGCAACGAGGGTTGGGTTTTTTTTTTTTTTTTTTTTTTA
>APFE031304373.1:1121-15214 GCA_000404065.3 Pinus taeda | reverse complement strand
AATGTCACTCCTGCTCCCAAGTAACCTTGATCTGTTCATCCTTGTGATTCCTCTTATACCATGTCTCCTCCCATTGATGAAAGTCTATAAAGAGAAAGGAGCTTTAGCTAAGGTGACAGTGGGATATTGCTCCATTGTTGCCACTTGACCCAATAGTTGTTCTACAGGATCCCCTCTTAGGACCCCTACTACTTTGAGTAGTAACAATCCTTAGCCAACAACCAACAACCGCTTGCAGCCACCAAATAGCTTGATGTGCCACTATCTCCACCACCTGAGGCAGCCATGTGGTCCCTCGCCCATCTCTTATGATTGTATGTTTTAAGATAGGCCTCCCAACCCCGAAGGTATGGCTTTTCATTCGTGTAGTTGAGTAATTTTGTTTACTTATCTTGGACACTAATGGGCATGGATTGGTGGGGGGATTTGGTAGAAATAGTGGGCTAGGTCTATACTCTTGTCTCCTCTGCCCGATTAGGTTGTTAGCCTTGTATCTTAGTCCCGTGGGATCTCCTTTACTGACTAATAGCTTTAGGGTTGGCATCACATGGGAAATCCTGATTTTGGTTGCGTGGTCCCGCTACTCGACACCATATACATCACTCCCCTCCGCTCATTTTAACCCCATCTATCACCTTTCCCATCTGGGTCCACATTTGTCCACTGGGTCAACAAAGGGTTAAAATACCCCTCCCACTGCCCACACCTTGGGTAAGGCCTCGAACAGTGCCTCAGAGGTTGATGTAGCTAAAAAAAAGGAAAAAGCATAATTTGGCCACTCTCAACAGGAAATGTACCACAAAATGTAAAAGATGGTCAAGACATACAAATTTAGCGCGTGGGAAAAAGCCAAACATGAGCTCTACCCCTTATCTATGGTCATAATCCTAGTTTCTACTAGATGAGCCCCCTCGACATTTAGGAACCCATGATTGTCCCAACCCCTGTTGAGAAATGAACCGCCCCACCTTAAAGGGGGTATCTACTGTTGTATCCTATACATCATGCTCTCATCCCTTGGAGCCCTGAGTAGTTATGAAGAAAAATCAATCAAACGCAAAAGGCATATGAAGAAGGGTGGAAAAACAAAGGCCTGGGTAACTTATGTACCACGATTGCTCCCTGTTGACCACTGGAGTGGCACTTGATGATTATATGAAGACTCCATGCCCAAGGATGATCCAGAGGACACTTGTACCATCAGATATCATCAGTGAACAAAGTTTTTTAACTCTACTTCTATCTTCTCATCATCTTTCTTGTACCCAGATTCCACACCCTGTGGGGAATTGTAATAAGTGATACTAGTAATGATGAGTTTTTGAGTCTGTAACAGGCTTAGGATGTTGGGACTCGATCAGCAAACGAGTACACTTTGGAGCGTTTTTTTTTATCTGGTTAATTATCCTTTTTTTTTTCAGAGGCAAATAAATTTTTGAGTTTTTTCACTCATTTTTTACCCCAAAGCTGGGGTGATGGTTTCAAGGTTGAGCCCCTAACACATCTTAGTGTCTAGATTCAATGTATATTACAATACTAGATCACACAAAAAAATTCATGGAATTTGGCTAGGTTTAAGTAGGATTTTTTAATAATTAAAAATTTCCAGCAAAACAAGATTTTTTAATTATTTTTTATGTAATGATGTAAATAAGTGGCTTTAGGAAATGTCTGGGGCGTGTGACTACTCGAAATTCATCTTCAGAGACCCAACATTTTCTTAGGACCCATTTTGAGGGTCAAAAAATGACTTATAATCCCTCAAAAGTCGATTTTCCTAGTGACTGGCAAAAAATGAGAAACAATGAAAAAAATCAATAATTGGAAAAATTTCTAAATTTTTCCAAAGTCAAAGAAAGTCAACCAAATGACATGACAGTTCCAAATGAAATTCAAATATGATATGGTAATTATGTGGGGCCCACCACATGAAGCCACAACTCATGAAGCCACAACTCAAGTCAAAAGAACAAGTCAAAGTCAAAGTTCCATGTGGCAAGTCAAATGGTCCAACCATGAGTTCATAAGGCACAACGAAAACGTTTTTTAACATGTTGAAAATATGTGGCGCACATTAAAAGCTTAAAGGGGGACAAAATATATGACATGGCAGCCACATGAGGCCCACAAGTAGTGGGGGACAAATCAACCATGTCATCGGTTAGTGTTGGAAGTCCATGAATTAGCAAAAAGGCTTCAAAAAACAGTTTTAAAATGTAACGCATTTGGAAAAGTTTAAGTGGGGACAGAATTACCACATGGGACAGTTCTTGTCCCCCCACTTACTCTCACTTGTCTCCCACTCACATACGTATCAACCGATGCGTTCATTGCAGGGATATGTCACTGCCAGCTAAAAGAATGATACACAACAAATTAACACACAGTTAACCGCAGTCAAACAACAGCCTACGAAGATTATGAACAACAGTTTGTTAGAGGTGGCAGAGCATGGTTCGTTTCATTGGGAGCGTGTCTCCCCTTCTTACCCACTTGATTGCACATGGCAGCCTCAATAGATTTGCACATGGGAAAAGGATATACGCTGTTTGTGGTGGCAACCAACACATATTTTTGAGGAAGTTTGTCTACCACACTCTTCAGTTAAGTCTACACTTGACCAACAGTTGAACTAGCACGTTGATACACAAGTGAAGTACGTACCAACAGTATGGGAACACCTACAACGAATCATCTTGCCACTTATGATTTGATTTTTTACATTGGGATTGCCAATCCATCTCCACTTCTCATTGGAATTTTCCTTGGGATCATCTCCCATTTTCTTATTTATACGAGTCTTGAGCTCTCATTTGTATGATAGAGAACGAGTTGTTGGGCTTCCGAAGACTTTGCTGGATTTTATATTCATCTTTCATATAATAAAAGAGACTTTGGGGTACTATTGTGTTGGTGTTCTCTTTCCATTTCTTGAGATGATGTTATTTCAATTGTTGTGCTTGACATTCTACATGTATGTTGGATTATGCTAGTTATTGTTTTGCCACTTGTTTGGATAAACATATGCAAGCTATCTTGTATGGTTTTTTGAGTTAGAGAAATACTCTAGGAAGAGGAGCACTAGAAGATTTTTGGTGAAATCTCTAGCCTTCTCTTCCATTGTATAATCTAATCCCTTATGATTGCTGACGTATTTTTCCAAGTGTGTAGAGATATTTAGATTTGGTTGAATGATTTACTTGGGTGTAGGGTAGCTCTTCAATAGATGAACTAACTGCCAAGATCAAGAATAAAAGGACCCAATCGGTTTGCCTCAAGGATCTTATCAAATGATTTTGAAAGAGGGAGTTTCCTTTCCTCTAGCTTATTAAGATCACATAAATTTAAATTAAATATTTTTCTTGATCAATATCTTGTGCTTTCAAGGATTTTATTTGCTACCTAGAGCATTGTTTTAACTAGACAAGGATGAAGTTCTACTTGCATGTTTTGATCTAGTTCTTGTACACTAATTGTAGATTATCATTTTGACTATTTCATGTCATCTTTGTCTCCATTTCAGGATTGCTTTGCTTTCAATTGTTGAAGCATTCTACTTTTGTTTTAAGCAAAATACAATTTCATTTCTTAAAGAGAAAATAAAAGGCACTGGTTGTTTATGTATTTCATACTTATCTTATGATGGTTATTGCTCATATCAATTTTTGCTTATAAATCTTAAAGTATTAATCTATTTAACTACAATTCTCCTAGAAACTCACATCTCTTTTTAACTTAACTTTTCATTAGGGACCACCCCCCTTAGCTAACCTAGGAGATAGCTTAAATGGACGGAGAAGGGATTTAGTGTGACAACCCTTTCTTTGAGTTCCCTGCCACCAACCACATCTTGTGGGGTTGAAGGCTTTTCTCACTGACTTGTAGGTAGGTGTAGGCGGCAGGGTCAACACTCCCTACTATACTTTTGTACCCAAGTGTGGGCTTCCCCTATTATCACTGCCTTTGTACCATGGCATGTGGCTTAGAGCCTTCCCCTGGTCCCCACTCCATTCCATTATTTTATCACATGTCACCTACCAATTAACATATGTACCATGGACATGTCACCCCCTTTAAAGGTTGAAACCACCTAGTAGGTTCTTTGGTTAACCCCCTTATAGAGCTTGGAGACATTTGTACATGCCAAAGCCTGCTATGGAAGGGCATGCCACCATGAAGTGCCCATTTGATTTCGTGATTTGTAAACTCTTTTACTTGATTACTCGAATGATCTGTTGTATTGGAGGGCAAGGGGACACATTGGATTTTATGGAGGATTGCAGATGGGTCTCCATTTGGGGTTTGGTCTCCCTATACGGAATCCAAGCCCTTCAAAGGGTCACGTTGGGACTTGTAGTGTGAGCATTGAGAGCCATGGGCCTCCACCATAGCAGAGAGCACTTCATGGATCCCTAACACCATTCATTGATTTCTCATGTTCAATCTTTTGGATGAGGATGATGCACCTAGATCACCATGCTCAACCGACTCCACACTTGTACCATACACTTGGTAGATGTTCTATGGCCCAGATGAGGATGTGTCTCGCCATGGGAGACAAAGGGAGGGCTTATATCATCATTTTGACCCTTATAGATGGTATACAAGCATTATTTTTCCTCGTGGAGACCCATGAGGATGTCATTGTGCCCCCATACCCAGTTGAGGGCACTCCAGTTGATTGTTTGAATATCTAGGGGCCACCCCCTTGATCACTATGTTTGGAGTCTATTCTTTCACACTGGCACACTTTGGACTCCACTAAGCCTTCTCAATGGCCCAACGACTGATCATGTTTACTATTTTGCCCTCCTGAGAGGCTTATCTTTGTATTTTGAGCCATCTTGGTGGGCTTGTCACCAAGGAATGTTATTGTTGCACATTATTTTATTATTTGGGGCTTAATTAGGTAAATCAAATTCTTTAGGAAGGATATAAATAGATGAGAGGCTCATTCATTCCTCATATTATCAGTTGGATTGGATTAGTATCTCTTGAGAGGCTTTCGCACTTGTCATTGGAACAAACGCTTTGGAGCCCTAGACAACTTGGGTAAAGACTGATCTAGTGATGGTTAGTGATGTCCAACCGTGAGGTGAAATCACTAGTTGAGGGTTGAGGTGGTTTGGCCTCTGGAAGCCCTAGTTTGGTTTCATTTGATTTGTTTCATGAGATCCCACATTCATGCTTGGAATATGGTGCACGGGTGATTGGTTGAAAGAGAGATTTGGTTCAACCCAATCTATGGTTGGGTAGTATGTGGAAGTCCCTGACTTAGTTGGATTTTTATAACTTTTTGGAGTTTTCTGATACACTATGATGTTTGGATTTTCGCTATTGTCTTTGGAGCTTCTTTCTAATGTGAAGTTGCTGAATGGATATACTCTCTCTCTCTCATGTAAGTGAACTTTTAATGCTATTCTTGCTATCTTACTTGTCAAATGCATGTATATTGTTATCATTATTCTTGTATGGGTTAATGTAATGCGAATTTCTTCTGGGACCTTGAATAATTGATTTAATGCACGCGTTGCTCTTTAAGGGATTGGGTGAATGTTCCTAGAGGCACCTCTTAGGTTGAAAGACCTTGAAACTTTGTCTCCTTTGCAAATTTGAAATATAAATCCTTATTAACCTAGTGGCTGCCCTTGGAGAGGCAAGCGAAGGTCAATTAGGGCTCCTTAGCTCAAATTTCCAGTTCAACCTGGCCGGTTTTCAAAACTATGTTTCTAAGGGGAGAATAATAAATAGAAACATACAGAATTGTTCTATTTCAAAAGTAGAATTATATAGATAAAACTATACTGCAATAAGTAGAGGTTATATCTGGTGATATGACAGCCATAATCAATTCTATGTGGCTGCGCATAGATCCTTTTATGGGACTAAAATTCATGTTTCATATAATTTACTTCTAACATCATATGTTGAAGTTATGGCCTACAAAATTACGGGTAAAATCTCTTAATAATGTCGAGTTATGGCCTGTTTGGTCTTTTGGTGTTGATTTATGCTTAAAACCGAGAAGTGTTCAGTTGTGTTCTTAAAATGGAGAAGTACGCAATAAATGAGAAAGTGTGTGAAATGTTGGGAAAATGAATTAAAACTATAATATACTCTGAACTGCTTGGTTAATGCTAGACTGGAGCTTTTTCTTGCTTGCTTGCTGTGTGTATGTTTATGCATTTGTGTGAGAAATATGGGATATGATTCAATAAATAAATGGAAGGAAGGTAGCATAAAAAAACTAACATGACAGTATTGGACTCGACCACTTGGGGGTTGGTTGAGTGTCAGGATGGAGCTTTTCTTTGCCTTTCTATTGTGTGTATGTGTGTGAGAGAGAGAGAGGGATTGCATTTTTTAATGACATGGACTGATTTTATTTCCTCCATTAGGTGGTTTACAATGGTGCAACCATTGGAAGCAATGCGTCTGGTTTATTCCTGGCAGTGGTTTAAGTGTGTCTGCCGATGAAGAAATCATTGTGCAAGCAGTTCATGATGCAGTTAGAATTCACTATGATGTTTGGAGAAAAAATGTTCCTACAAGTCAAGAGAATTTGAGAAATAGGGGTAGTGGAGATCTTAATCTGTTTGTAACACCTGAAAGAATTGCTATATTGGGAGATAAAGATTGGAGGTCAGCCATGATGGCTGTTGGAAGACAATGTGTGAGTTTTACATGGGAACTTGTTTACCTTTTAAATTGAAATTGAAAAGTAATGAAAAAGTTAAAATAGCAATGAAAGAAAGATCTAAGTGTAATATGGGAGTATAGGCATTTCTCTTTTTTGGTAAATTATTATTCATTGAATCGGGCATATGCTGTATAGATGTTTGAGGGAACATGGAAATGACTTATGCTTGCGTGGAAAATGCTACTATTCTTGTTGAATGCTTCATAAATGAAATAATGTTTGACTTCACTAATGGATTTTTCTTACACTCTTAGCTATGCTTGTTTTAGAAGATTGCATATCCCCTGTTGTAAGGTGATTTTTATTGATGCAGAGTATTTTTCCTTCGGAAGACTGAAATACATAGCCTATTTAGTATATTCGCCTGCTAAATTCATGCCCTTGTTTCTCTAGACATAGTAAGTTAGTAACACACTGATGTGGGACCTACCAAGTACTCTCTAGTGGCTACAAAATATATATGTACCCTGAAAATTCAACCACCTTGGTACGGCTTGAAAGTTCACACAAATGCTGTATGCCATATTGGATATCCAAAATTGTGACTACCTTGCCAAAATTAGACATGTTAGAATCAACTAAAATTCAAACCATGGGAAAATATCACTACTTGGTTCTTGAAATAGTAATGATACACCAACTTTGTAAAAATAGTAATTTAAAAAAATAGAATTTGCCCAAAATACCAAGTTTCCTGATTGGCCTCAAATTTGAAGCACATGCATATCTCGATAAAGTGGATCCAAAATTATGATCTGGTCTTGAAAAAGATGACTTTCAAGAAATGCAAAAAATTTCAAGAATGCGATTCTTGAAATCAAGAGAATATAAAAAGTACAAATCTGACCGTTCCCTTTAGGAGTTTTGTATTGAAGCAAACAACTTTAAAATGATAAAAAATCAATAAATACAATTCACTTTGATGGGGGAATGTCCTTTGCAATGATACAATGTACAAGAAAAGATGAGATGAGCCTAAGACTAGGTCTATATATATATATATATATATATCTATAAGACAAAAGGTATAATTATAATGAAAGGTTTTCGGCTGACCTACTACAAACACTAAAAATGTAATAACTTCATATTAGGGCTTAATAAGGGGTTTTATGTTCAACATCACCCACCCCTTCAAACAAGTGTTGTTCTCAACACTTTAGTAACTTCTGGTGTTTTTGTATGAATAACTCATCTTCCTGTGTCACTTCTTCCATTTAATGAGTGTTATGAATAATATATATATAAAATAATACAAATAATATAAACATTAATAATAATAATAAATAATGATTACTTAACTAGTAATTAGTTAATGAAGAGGTATGTCCTTAAGGACATGATCATTGGTGAAGAGGTATCTACCTAGGGTATATAAGTAGGCCATCACTCTCATTGTAATCATATCTCATCAATTCTTTTATGTAATATTCAATATACAATTACTTGTCCTACAATGGATATCTTTGTCTTCGAAGTATTTTGAAGAATATTGTTGCGTGTACAAACTTTGTTTGTTACATTGGTATCAGAGCATTCTTCTGTGTTGGAAAAAGTAACTATGTTCGGTCTTTAATAATGTACTTGAGTCATTATGTAATGTACTTGTCAAAAGAATAAAGAAAATAATAACAATAATTATGATTATTATGATTTATTAAAGCATGGGTTTCATGCTTGGGTCACCCTGTTTTAGGTCAAAGTCTCCATTGAGGACTTCTAGGATTTATTTTGAGTCTACAAAATTGTTGTACATTTAAAGAGACCCTTCTTGGGTTTTTGAATCGTGTAAAAAGGATTAGTATTGAGTCAAATATGAATTATGGAACCTCCACACCATGTCGGCCTAAGAGAAGATCAAGTTGGCCTTAGGACCCTATTCGACCCCACAAGAAGCCTATGAAAGAAAGAACATCAAATTCATTTGAAGCATCACTTCTCATCAAGTTCGAATTCTCTCCATTGGTTAGAAGTGTGAAAATCTTGTTGTTGCGCAGAAGTGTGAAGTGGGTAGCTAGGAAAGTCTGTTGTCGGGAAGCTGAAGTGAATGCGAGTTTGGGTGAGTCTAAGGAGTCAAGGAAAATCAAAATTTTGGTGGTGGTCCCTCTTTGTTTCGTGCGCTGTAATGGAAGATTGAAGTCTTCCAAGTTGGACTGCTGCCGGAAGCTATTAGTCGCTGCATAGTCGAAGTTGTTAGGAAGAGGTCAATCTTCTAGAGGCTAACTTGGTGTGGAGGGAAGGTCTGGTCTTGGTCTAGGGTGGAGAGTCTCAAAGAATACTATTGAAAGGAAGAATTACTTTGACTGGGTTTTCTCGTCGAAGGGGATTTTGCCCTAGCATGTGCTTACATCTTGTGTCCATTGTTTTATGTGCTGCTGCTTTTGGTAATTTCTTGATGAACTAAAGAAAGAAGGTATAAAGAATCGTAATAATAAGAAACATCACAAGTAATTATCAAGATCAAGAAAATCTTTACTGCCTTTCTGACTTTCCAACATGGAATCAAAGCTTTGGTGAAGAAGAAAGAAAAAGGCAGATTCATTCAAAGGCACTATCTCAGGGGAGTCTATTATATTCAAGGAATCTGTCTAGCTCAATCAAGGGTGAGAACAAACTTGAAGGAGCATCTAACTTCAGATCCTGGAAGAAGAGGATTGACCTAATCCTTGAGAAGAATAAGGTGTTGGATTTGGTAAAAGGTATTGTAAAGAAGCCTATAGAAGGAAGAAAAAGGCGGATTCATTCAAAGGCACTATCTCAGGGAAGGAGGCTATTATATTCAAGGAATCTGTCTAACTCAATCAAGGGTGAGAACAAACTTGAAAGAGCATCTAACTTCAGATCCTGGAAGAAGAGGATTGACCTAATCTTTGAGAAGAATAAGGTGTTGGATTTGGTAAAAGGTATTGTAAAGAAGCCTACAGAAGATGCTAGTGATGTTGACAAAGCGAAATCCAGGGATTTAGAATTGGTGGCTATGACTCTGATGGTAGAAGGGATAAAAGATAATCTTGTCCCATTCATAGCTAACATCGATCATGCTTAGGAGATGTATGAAGCCTTGTTGAAACTATTCACTATTAAGAACATTGATCAAATAGCAAGTTTTGAAGAATGAGCTAAGGACTACGAAGCTGACTAAAGAAGATACTGTGACAACTTTCTTTGTGAAGATAAGTATTTCATGTCTTTTCAATTTTAGGTTCATGTACCCATTTAGATTTGATTATATTAAATACTAATCACCTCTCTCCCTTTGTTATCTAGACAAGGGAAAAATTCTGAAAGGAGGAGGATTTCTCAAGACAAGGGAAAAACATCTGAAAGGAGGATCTTTCAAGACAAGGGAAAAACATCTGAAAGGAGGATCTTTCAAGACAAGGTTAGTCAAGAAACAAAGGTATGCTTTGAATACATTGATTGAAAGGATTATTCATTTGATGATCTATTACTAACTCTGTTATGACTAGCTGTATTTAATCTTAGTGATTCTTGTTTGGGTGATTCATCTCTTGATAAATCTACCCACCCCATTCATATTCTTGATTGACTATGTAGAACCCTACACATGTTCTGGAAAACCCTAACCGAAGGGTATGCTATTGTGAATCTCTGAAATCCTAAAAGTTGATCAGGGATATTATGAAATGCTAGTTAAAGTTTTTATTGATGATGTCATGTTTGGGATTTTGGTATGATCCAGAAATCCTAACTTGTTAGGGTTGAGTGATAAGGCCTGAAATCCCAGAACCTTTGAAGTTTTTGGTAATATAGGTTTTGCTATGTTTCTACTTTGGAACCCTAGCTCATTGGGGTTTGGTGGAATGTATGAGCAAGACCCTTACATTGTCTTATAAATGTTTTCCTTGGTATGATGAGTGTGTTTGCCTGATCAAGCCCTAGTATAATTGCGTGTCCAACTCTTATTTGATATTGTTGTGAAGTTGGGTTTGACTAACACATGATATGAAATGTATTTTTCATGATAATAAAATCTAAGCATATATATAGATATGTCATTTTGGTTGAAGTCCTAGGTTGGTCTAGATCAAGATGTATTTATGTTATTGGACATATGATATGCTTATGTATGGTTATGAATTCGTAGATATGTGTGCTAACCTAGTCGTTGATGGTCATGAGTCTTAGGATTTAATGGAAGTCCTTATTTGAGATTCTAGGATGATGACATTTGGAAATCTAGGTTGTTATAGCTAAACCCTAGTGAAGTTAAAATTGTCTAGTATGTGCGATATAGCAATTTGAGATCTATGTATTTAATGATTGATGAGATTGTGGAATTCTAGGGTTTTGGAGTTAAACCTTAGTCAAAGTAAAATCTTTGAAATATGATTTATGTAAGATTGTTGAATTTGTGAAAATGGAATACTAGGGTTGAACGTTAGTCAAAGTAGAAATCTCTGATGAGTGTTGACTATATGATAATTTGAGATCTGTAAAGAGATTGTTGAAATTATAATTTTTGGTTGAGATTGATGATTGCCCGAATATCCAGGGTTTGCAACTAACCCTAGTAGTAGCTGGTCATGTTAGTGACTGATTGATGGTTGATTGAAAAATCTAGGGGTTTGGAACTAACCATAGTGGGAGTTGGTCAGGTTAATGACTAAGTTGTGATTGACTTTGAATGATTTGTTTGTATGAAATCTAGGATTTATATGAATCCCTAGTGAAAAGTCTAACACGTATTCTGAAAGCTTGTTAGATACTTTATAGATCTATATTTGTCTGAATTGTTTCTAGGGTTTGCTATATGTTATAGTAAGGTATGTCATACCTTTGGATGACACATTGAAACCCTAGATGGAATGAATGTTTTTATGAAGGAGTCTAGGTTGTATAACAATGCCCCTGGCAAGATGTTGAATAGTATATGTCTCTTGTTTGAAAATGAGTTTGGGTATGTGATATGAATAAAGTTGAAATGCTTCTGTGTTTTTGATATGGCTAACATCATGCTTCTATAGATTTGGTTGTGCTTGCTATCTAAACTATGCAGATACACAATCTTCAACTTGGTGAAGATGCTCAATGTGACAAGAAAGCTGTGCTGGTACACAATATTCAACTTGGTGAAGATGCTCGACAAGAAAGCTGTGCTGGTACACAATATTCAACTTGGTGAAGATGCTCGATGCGACAAGCATGATGAGGATGATAATAAGTCTGATGAAATGGTTGGAAGCCATGAAAGATTCTCTGATGACGAAAAGAAGAAGTAGAACTCCCTAGGTTAAGAGGGAGCTCGAATGGAAGGAATCTCCCTAGGATAAGAGGATGGTTTAGAATATTCCTTGTATAGGAATGATTAGATCCTCTCTGTTTACGAGGGAGTGACACATATGATTCTCTACTTCATGTGTCATGCACTAGACCAGGAGTAACAACCGTAAGTTTTAGTGAGGGCCATGAGTAGGAGATGGAAATTGGAGAATGCATTTTAAGGTGCTGCTAATAGAAGGAAAGCAGGATTCGGTTGAAGAATATGTTGTTGCATATGAAGTAGGAAGAATAATGTATGATTGAGGAATTTTCTGTCAAATATTCGGTTGATAGTCCTACTATGGAAAGTTGAGAAGCAACATCTATTGTCTGTAAGACTTCAGAGGTTTGTACTTGATTATGTACATGTGAAAGTATATTATTGATTGGGGTTGTGTTTGTATAGGTGAATCTCTCGAAGGATTTTGATAGCATGCTAGTTACCAATCAGTTTGATTGGGAGAGATTGGTTATTCTTAATCTACTGGATCAAGGGGTGTTGAGGCTTTGTGAGTGAAGCGTTGCCTTAGAGGACTTTTGGCCAGCACATTGTGTTGATGTCTAGAAGCTGGAAAGGTGGTGTCGATCAAAAAGATCTGTTTTGGATACACACCTCGAATTTTGGGTTGATGGTTAGCAAGTAAGCCTAATGGTACCTAGAGGGGCTAAAAGCTTAAGTCCATCTTAGACCCACTTGGATAGATTGCCTTGGTCAGGAATCTAGTCCATGGCATTGCGGTGCCTAAATTGTTGAGTGACTAGTTGAATAGATTCCCCTGGTCAGGAATCTAGTCCATTGCATTGCGGTGCCTAAAGTTCTTCATGGTTCATATAGTTTGAGATCTTCCATTGTACATGTACATTATGAATACCTCCCTAGTTAAGAGGGAGCGTTGGAAAAAGTAACTATGTTTGGTCTTCGATAATGTACTTGAGTCATTATGTAATGTACTTCTCAAAAGAATAAAGAAAATAATAATAATAATTATTATTATTATGACTTATTAAAGCATGGGTTTCATGCTTGGGTCACCATGTTTTAGGTGAAAGTCCCAATTGAGGACTTCTAGGATTTATTTTGAGTCTACAAAATTATTGTACATTTAAAGAGACCCTTCTTGGGTTTTTGAATCATGTAAAAAGGTTTAGTATTGAGTCAAATATGAATTATGGAACCTCCACACCATGTCAGCCTAAGAGAAGATCAAGTCGGCCTAAGGAACCTATTCAACCCCACTAGAAGCCTATAAAGGACATCGAATTCATTTGAAGCACGACTTTTCATCAATTTCGAATTCTCTCTATTGGGCAAAAGTGCGAAAATCCTGTTACTCGGCAGAAGTGCGAAGTGGGTAGCTGGGATTGTCTGTTTTCGGGAAGCAGAAATGAATGCGAGTTTGGGTGAGTCTAAGGAGTCAAGAATAATCGAAATTTTGGTGGTGGTCTCTCTCTGTTTCGTGCTTTGGATTGGGAGATCGAAGTCTTCCAAGTTGGACTGCTACCGGAAGCTGTTAGCTACTGCAAGTTGCTGCATAGTCGAAGTTGCTGGGAAGAGGTCAATCTTCTGGAGGCTGACTTGGTGTGGAGGGAATGTCTATCTTGGTCTAGGGTGAAGAGTCTCAAAGAATACCATTGAAAGGAAGAATTACTTTGATTGGGTTTTTCCCTCAAAGGGGGTTTTGCCTTGGCATGTGCCTACATTTTGTGTCCATTGTTTTATGTGCTCTGCTTTTGGGAATTGCTTGATGAACTAAAGAAAGAAGATATAAAGAATCGTAATAATAAGAAACATCACAAGTAATTATCCAGATCAAGAAAATCTTTATTGCCTTTCTGATTTTCCAACACTCTGAGTATACGAACTTTGTTCATTACATTTATATCAGAGCCACATTTTCCAACCACGACCATTGGCCATTAAAATATTTGTCAACGTAGTTGTCATCGCGGTCAAGCATTTCGCTACAAGAGTTTGGAGCTTCTCCAATTCATTAGTTGGCCTTTGGCCATAAAAAAATAACTCCTATACAAAAAAAATCAAGGATAAAAAAGAAAAAAATAATTAAAGAAAATAGAAAAAAACATATAAAAAATTATATATTACATAAAA